>CAJHQP010003939.1:0-60794 GCA_905132765.1 Moricandia arvensis | reverse complement strand
TGCTTTTCATCTTCTCTCCGCCTAACCTTTCACTGCTTCTCATCCTTTTTGATACGCCTGAGAAACGTATGCGTTAATGGCATTGAATCATCAGCTCCACTACATGAGATCTAATGCCTCTATACTCTTTTTCATGCACTCTGATGACTATATATACAGACGGTATCATAGATAGTTTACAGAAAGGCCAATCAACAGATTTAATTCTTTGATCTCAAGGCTGGTCGGCAGTCGGGAGAGTGTTGTAACAAGGCTCTTTGATTCTGGAAAGCTCATAGTTGATCTGTTACTGGTTTCATGTCAAGGTAAACACGTTTATAGCTTTCTTAGTTTTTTCTAATTCAAGAGCTTTAAATAAACCTATTTTCATGGGTGTTGGTCTGTTAATGGTCAATGGCAGGTTAACGAAGTTTTTTTTTTTTTGCTTTGGGTTTTCTAATTTGGTTCTCTGATTGCTTAATGGCCGTTTATAACCCTTCCTTGTCAGCTCAAAGCTGAACACCCTGTTATCGATCCAAATGCTCCATCTTCTTCTCCAACACAGTTGGGTCTAATTAGGATTCCTGCTCTTTCGATGAACAACATGGCAATACGAGTCCTGAGCCCATTGCGAGATGTCTCCGTCCAAATCAGCAAGCATCTCGGCTCTGGAGCAGCTCAAGACCTCTGCTATTGACAGTACGTGTCTCTGCTATTGCACCTTTTAAATTATCTTATACATGACAACGCTTTAATTATCTTCTGTTTTTCTTATAGTATAAGTCTTCTTCTCTAATTTTAGTATTGTGTGCCCGTGTGCGCCTTTACTTTGAATTGTAATTCTTTCTATTCTAATAAAAACAGTGTTAAAAAAATTTTGGTATGTCCGTGGAAAACTAAAAAGCTGAAGAAAGTAGCGTGAAAAACATCAAATTCAAAAGGACTAAAGCTTTCCACTATGACCTACTCTTATCACTGGTCCTCTCCTCACTTCTTCCATCTTCTTTCCATTTCAATTTTGGCTTATCCCAAAGGTTAACCTGATTTTGCATGTAAAAACCTTAATCTTTGTATGGAGAAATTTACTATCTGATCATGCTGAAAGCTTCACATGTTCTTGCAGCTGCACAAACATATGTATAGATTTTTTTTTTTGTCGTCAAAGGAAAAAACAATTACAGATTCCGAGCCTCTGTAAACCAAGCTGGTAACTCTCCATCCATGTGAACAACAAAAGACGGTTGTTTCCTAGCACTACGTGCAAGACTGTCCGCCTTTGAGTTCTGTGTTCGTGGTACATGAACGACATCGGAGCTGTGAAAGTACTCCCTCAAATTTTGAATGTCTGCTAGGTAAGTTGCAAATGCTGGCCATTCCTCCGGTTCCTTCACCATCTTTACCAATTGAGAAGAATCCGTTGCAAATGTCACTTGAAGTTGTCGCAGGTTGCGCATACATTCCATTGCCCAGATTAAAGCCTCAATCTCTGAATGTAGGGGGATAAAGTACTGCGAGTATTTCGTGCCCCCATCAGTCCATCAAAACCTGCGAGAGTACTATACCATCCTTGTCCAGAGAAAATATCCTTCTCTTTCCATGATCCGTCTGTGTAACACCATCTGCCTGTAATGGTGGGCATGGACGTGGCCAGGTCACTTGTATGTAAAACGGGTTGGGTACTCGAAATTTGTGCCTCATTCCAAGCCAAGGACTCCGATTCCGCTATTTTCAACGTTTCCCTGGGATCAATATCTAGATTGCTGAAAACTTTGTTATTCTTCCCTTTCCAAATATACCAAAGGATCCACGCATATTGATGATCCGCCATCCGAGGACAGACTCGCCAAAACAAATGGTCCATATTCACAAAAAGTGACTGAGTTGGAAAAAACTGAGGGTTGGATGGGATTTTGGAAAGCGCCCATACCTGAATCGCCGGTGGGCATTCAAAGAATACATGATTTATCGATTCCTCGGCTACTCCACAGCGGGCACACACCGTATCCCCCTTCATTCCCCTTAATTTTAAGTTTTGTTTAACTGCCAAACATCCCGAAATTAATTGTCAGAGGAAGTGTTTCATCTTCGGCGGGCATTTTACTTTCCAGCAGAAAGCTTTTAGTGGATTCACAGAGGGTCCAATAAGTTGCTGATCATTGACTACATCCGGATAGATACGTTCTACTTGATACCCCGATTTGACCGAATATTTTCCATTTTTTGTAAAATGCCAACCATCCCTGTCTGGTACCACCGTCCTACTCAAAGGAATACTTTCTATTATTTCCGCATCGTTAGGTTCCACCAGAGTCCGGATAACCTGTGAATTCCAAGTGCGTGAATGGGAATTGATGAGAGCATCGACCGTGAGGTCAGAATAGAAATTTGAGAAGTTACTTTGTGCTGGTCTCGGGCGAGTGGATGAGATCCAGGGGTCGTTCCATACTGATATAGACGATCATGTCCCCACCTGTTTGATTAGTCCTTTATAAACCAGAGATCTAGCTGAAACGATACTTTGCCATCCATAGGACGGCGAGTACGATTTGATCGGTTCAAGAGGTGATGCATTCCTGAAATAGCGACCTTTAAAAACTCGAGAGAAGAGTGTATTTGGTTTCTCTAGCAATCTCCACATCTGTTTTGCTAACATATCCGTATTAAAATCCCTGATATTCTTGAAGCCCAGACCTCCCTCTTCCTTGGGAGCCGTTAATTTCTCCCAAGACTTCCAATGTAGCCCTTTTGTATTCCCTGAGGAGCTCCACCAAAATTTTGCCACCGCACTGGTTAGTTTTCGGGTTGTTGCTTTTAGGAGGTGGTAGCATGACATTACATGATTTGGTAAAGCTGAAACTACTGATTTGATAATGACCCCTTTCCCTCCTTTTGAGAAAAATCTAAATGTCCAACTATTTACTCTACTATTTAGTCGATCTTGAATAAAGCCAAAAATCTGCGTTTTTGATCCACCCAAACTCTCTGGTATCCCTAGATATGATCCCATCCCACCAATGTTTTGGATTCCTAGAATATTCTTCATCTCCTGGCGATTTGATTCATCAATTTTGTGTCCGAATTGGATTGATGATTTCTGAAAATTTATAAGTTGTCCCGAAACTGACTCGTACTCCTTTAGAATCCTCAAAATAGTGTAACACTCCTCTTTGGTTATCCGGCAAAAAAATAAGCTATCATCTGCGAAAAATATATGCGAGATCGGCGGACAGGTCCTTGCCACCTTCATTCCTGTGAGCTGTTTATTTCTCTCTGCTTTTTTAATGTTCATAATTAGAGCCTATGTGCACATGATGAACAAATAAGGGGATAATGGATCGCCCTGCCGCAACCCTCGGTGGGGAACAATATTACCTCTTGGATTCCCATTCAGCAAGACCCGGTACCAAACCGAGGAAATACATTCTATCATGAGTTTAACCCAGTGCGGATCAAAGCCCATTTTGTGTAACAGTGCCTGAACAAAGGCCCAATTCCACTCTATCGTATGCCTTACTCATATCTGTTTTGATGGCCATGAATATATTCTCTCATGATTTATTAGCGCGTAAACCATGAAACATCTCTTGGGCAATAAGAATATTATTCGATATTAGCCGTCCAGCCACAAAAGCCGATTGTGTTTCCGAAATTAACTCGGGGAAGGAATTCTTTAGTTGCTGACAAAGGACCTTTGAAATGATTTTATAGCTTACATTACAAAGGCTTATTGGCCTCATCTCCGTCATCCTTGTGGGTCTCTCCGTCTTGGGGATCATACAAATATTAGTGGTATTAAGTCTTGAATCCATTTTTCCAGAAACCAAAAAAATGTTTACCAAATCCGTCGTATCTTTCTTAATAGTAGGCCAAGCATGTTGAAAGAATAAGGTCGTCATTCCATATGGCCCAGGCGCCTTTTCTGGATGCATCATAAAGAGTGCATTTTTGACCTCAGTCTCCGTTGCTGTCCTAAGTAATGCTCTGTTCGTCTGAGGAGTAATAATCGGGTTAATGTCCTCAAGAAATCCATCAAACCCTGATGAGAAGTAGAAGTGAAAAGATCATCAAAATAATTCACTGCCACTTTTTCTACATCTTCCTCCTCTGTGACCCAATTTCCAGATTCATTATATAATCCTACAATTCTATTGCGAACCCGCCTTTGTTTTGTCAAGCCATGATAAAATTTAGTATTTAGGTCGCCATCGGTATGCCACATATTACGACTCTTTTGTTTTCAATAATCCTCCTCGTCCAAATAAGCCGCTTGAAGCTTCCTAGTAACATCTACAATTTCTGCTTGCGACCTAGAATTATCTGTTTGGACTTCCTCCAATGCTTTCTGCATCGAAATTTTTTTCCTTTCCAAACGGAGGATTACTTTTCCTCCATGCTGCAATTTCATGTCTACAATTACCAATTTTAGTTATAAAAGTGCCCATAGCATCCTCTGCTGAGCCCCTCCAACCGCTGACAACAGAGTCCAAAAAACCCTCCTTGCCAATCCATCGTTTGTCAAACCTGAATTGATATCTCCGATGTTGCACCCTATTTCCAAGATGAACCACAATCGGTCTATGGTCTGACCCGATCATCCCTAGATATTCAGAGTATGAGTGGGTAAACATAGAATGCCATTCCGCGTTTGCCAGTGCCCTATCCAGTCGGCACCGGATCATCTCCCTTCCCCGCCTACCTTGCCAAGACATTTGGTTACCCCGAGCCGGGAATTCCAGCAAACCACAGTTACGAATCATATTATTGAAAGGTAAAAAAGATCATGCACTCCTAAGTGGTCCTCCTTGTTTTTTATGATTACCAGTAATCTCTTTCATATCCCCGATAATAAACCACGGGATCAGCCTAACAATACCATATCTTGTTAGTCGCTCCCAAACTAGTTCCCAATTCTTCATTACCGGATCGCCATACACAAAGGTCATAAAAACATTTTGTCCAAGACAAACTGCTTCAATGTCGATCATACGGTTACTGGAATAAACCACATTAACCTGATAGTCATTATTATAATATAACGCTAAACCTCCACTGGATCCAACTGGATCCACCGTCATGACTCTATCATACCCAAAGTGAGTTTGAAATCCCTGGACGAAAGTGAAGTGTTGTTTTGTTTCCGATAAAAATAAGAAATCCGGTTTGTGTTTGTGCCATATCTCACGGAGATAACTTATTGTAAACTTGCTACCCATTCCTCTGCAATTCCAGCTTAGCACTTTCATAAAAGATACAATTTGGCCCTTTTTCGGACTGATGAAAAGTGCATGTGATGAAACGCTAATACCCATATGCAACCTCCATACCAGACAAGAAATTTGATGCCATCTCATTATACTAACCTCGTCGGGTCTTGTACATTTTATGCTCATTCTGGTTATAAAGGTCCATGATATCCCATTAACCTTCTTATGACTTCCAGTAGAAACTTTAGAGATTAAGGAATCCATTGCATTAATCTCCAACCTAACTATTTGCGCAAAAAGTTCCTGAGACCAATAATTTAACTCACTCCAGACCACTAGATTCCACAACCCCACGAAATCCTTACCTCGTCGGCCTATGCTCCGTCGCGATATCCACCGCGTAATGGATGAGGATCAATGCTATGATTGTTAATTTGGTTTAATGAGACCAAATCCCCAAACCCACATGGGCAGTTGTCACCACCAACTCGATCAAAACTACCAGACATCCATGTTCCTCGCAAATAAATTTGAGCCTGAATTTTATTCCTTCGGTAGTACGTCATTTTCAAAGAGAAATAACACCAGACCAACCAAAAAATGAGAATGCACTAACAAAACAAGAAACCTCTTAACTTGCAAACACCAAACCATGCTCATTGAGCTTATTACATTAAAAAGAATCAAACAGTGACGCCAAACTTCCTGCACCTTCACCTTCCTCTCCCACGTCTTAGAATGTGTCATTGTACTACATTTTGGGTAATCCAGACTTGGGGTTTGATGTTCCCTTATCGTCATTTAGTCTAGAGGAATCACCAGCGATATTCCCTGACTTGCTTCGAACCTTGCGTGGTGAGATTAAACCTTGTACCATACGCATCTTTGACGATCCTGCAACATTGATCATAGGTTTAAATAAATTCCTACGAGAGCTTTGTTTGCGCACCTTGTCCTCCAATATCTTGTCCTTTACGCCTGGTACTCCTATGGCCACCACTTCCTTATTCTGAAGATCCTCTACTCCTGTGTGTTCCTCATCTGTTAAATCTTGTAGGTCCAACTCGATATTCCTTTCTCCCTTGTGATCCTTCTCCTCATACTCCTCCATCATATCCAATGCATTGTCCAACATCACCGTATCCTTGTTTGACCCTTTAGCCTTCTCCACAAGTTGTGGAACTTGCTCCAAATCCACAGCATTGAGCGGTGGTTCCTTAATCGGATCCCCTTGAGTGCTTAACAACTCTGCTTGGAATACTAGCGATGGTTGATCCGAGGGACTGTTCTTCTCTTGAGGACAAAGCATCTGGATCTCCCCCTCTTCACGATGGGTGTCTTCGCTTAAGCCTTTGCTCGGAATCCGGCCTCCAGTATCCCTTCCACTCTCCTCGGTTCCTAGTACGCGGTACTCCTCTCGTCGCATGGGTCTTGTCTCATCTTCACTTCCTCTCCCGCCAATCCCCTTCTGACCTTCCCTAGCATTGTGTTTGTCTCCCACCCTTGTCCACCTAGGTTCAAATTCCCCTCCAACTTTCCCTTTTCCTTTCTCAGCATACTCCTTCTTGTCTTTTGTTTGATACCCTCCATTACCATGGACTACCACCCTCTTATAGCTCCTGGTCCGGTTCTCCGATTTGCCACCTGCCATGTCTCTTGGATCCCTTGACTTCTCCACCCTTTTTGGATTCAATGAACATCTCTCAACTCCATGACAGAGGCTAGAGCAAAGAGTACAATACCCAAACAATTTATTATACTTCAACACCACTTGAGCCTCTTCCCCATCATGGAACTCTCCTCCCTTAAAGTCAATAGTGGTATCAAAGCATAAGCTTTGAGTTGCATCCACAATGACCTTGACTTTCCCAAGATCTAAATCCACTGCCACTGTCTTCCCGAAGCCATCTCCAATGCTCTCAAAGGTTTGATATGCCCAATACTCCAACGGGATGCCTAAAATCTTCACCCAAAAGGTAATCTCTGAGGGGAAGTTATGAGCCATCGCGGCTGCCATCTTGCTAGAGACACCATCCAGTAATCGAAATGGAAGGGTTGCATCTTCAAGACGACTTCAATATCCTCCTCCCTTTCGAAATCAAACTGAAATTTCCTAAATCTTAAATCCGCCCCAGCAACCCGGTCCTCCATGTGCCATATCTTTCGTAATGTTACCACCAAAGACTTGATGTCATGTTCCTCAGGGTTCAAACACCTCCCCACCAATGTCCTTGCATAGCTCTTGATGAGAGCAGAGTTGTCGAACTGGGGTACCGAAATCTTCAATCTCTTCCTTGTTCCCTCCACTGGTTCTACCGTCTTACCCATCATCCTGGCCTGAGTCATGATTACCACACGCAAAGTACACTCAGTTACTTTAGAAAACCAATTCGTATCAACAGGAAAAAAGCTGATAAATATTTCAATGCAAGGACTCTCCTTCTTATAGTGCCCATACATTCCCCTTCCTCCACTCGTCCTAAATGTGTCATTACTACCAAGATCTCCCCAGTCCAAACTTTCCAAAACCCATATGATCTCATAAGTATTTATCCTAATCCGTAACCAACACCCTATGATACTCCAAATACCTATACAGACATGAATCATTCTATTACCATAGTTTCCTCCCCTCCAATCGCAAAAGATATCTAGAATCCCCCAAATCTTCAATTGAGACTCTCTGAAGATCATACATGTGGTAATGATACGATACACCGAAGATACACCCAAATCCCAAATCACCTGGAAACCCTCTCCGGATCTGATCCTCCTCAGTTGGCTCCCCTTAACTTTCTCGAGATTATACCCTTTAAAGATCGGGATAGATCTCGATCCTTTATTTCCCGATTGGATTGTATCCTTTCGAAATAGACCATCGGTTTCGTGTTGAGAGAGAGTTGACATCCGCCCCCTAAGCCCCGAAGAACCCAGCCCCCCATCTCCGTCGATCATGAACCCTAAATCGCACAGAAATTGCCGTTGCCATTTGTAGGAACGTGTTATTTTTCTATCGGGTCAAATCTTCTTCAACTTTTGAGTTGATTTTTTTAAATTCATTAAAACTGTTGTTTCATATTTTGTTGATATATTGTATTTTTCGTTAATCTCTCAAATAACATTTTTAAAAAGTTTTGTTAAAAATAGTTTTAAAAAATACATGACCAAAATATTTTTTTTAAATATGAATATTTTTTTTATTTTTTATTTAATTTTAAATCTCACCTTCAAAACTGCATCTTATAACTATAAATCATAAATCTTGATTAATTAACCCAATAAACATAAATGCATATTTATACTATTTAATAAAATCTATTTTGATCATTTTATTTTAAAATATTATTTTTGTGACAAAAATTTTAAAAAAATTTAAAAATATTTCTCTTGTATTTTTTTCAAGTTTCAGTTCTCACTTTCTTAAATCTATATTATATATATTCTTTATTTAATAAAAATATATATAACATAGAAGCACGCAATTCATACAAAATAAAGAACAAAACTATATTTTAATCAGTAGAATACATATTGGGATAAATATAGTAGATGGTTTCTCTTGCATGCAGTTTTTTGACACAAAGAAATGTATTTTTAAAACCGTGCATGCAACTTTAACGCGCAAGCTTTGATGATGATGATGATGGACTTGAATCTTAGCTTTGATTGCATCACTAGCAGTCATACCTGTTTCCTATCACCTACCTATATAATTCACCTTCTTTTTTCCTCAAATATTTTTATTTTTATTTAATTTAATGATGGTACTTGTCAAATCATTCTACGCATTTACACAATCCCTGACTTTTTCAGAATTGTTGTGTGTATGGAATTTAATTTTGCAACTGACAATTCATACAACTTGGGATTTGCTTGTCTTTAAACTTTTCTAGTTGTGTTGAAAAATACGTATGTAAATGTGTATTCTTCCTCTTTGGCTCTTTCTAGTGTGTTCAGACTCTTGAGAGTTTACAAATAGTTTATTACCACTTCTTAATTATTTTCCCTCCTTTGTGTTTCTTAATTAAAGCGACTCGACAATCAAGATGAGATTTTGATGGGCACTATGAAATCGATATGTTCGTCCACTTTTTTCTCTCTACATCCTAATCAAGATTATCCTTTTTCTTTACTTTTATGTGTGTTTTTTCTTTGTTGGATTGTTTATTTTTCACGTTGTTGTTTGAAATAAAGCTTGCAACTTGTCAACTTGTTTTCAGTTATCTATTTGCAGTAAATTTATGTATCATATAAGATACTACTTCTTCCGTTTAATTTAGATACCATTGTAAAGTAAAATTTTCATTTCAAATGTTATTTTATAATTTCAATACAAAATTTATTAATTTTATATGTTATTCTATTTTTATTGATTGAAATATGGTTAAATTTATAAATAATGATGCTTTTATTTTGAAAATAGGAAAATTTTCAAAAATATCACTTTTTGTACAATTTTTCATTTTTACCTTTATTAAAAAGACATTAAAAGTCAATTTTTTTTTTAAATTAGTTATAATCCTAAATTTTACATTTTTAAATCCTACCTCACCCCTTAAATCTAAACTCTAAGTCTTAGATTAATTAACTTAAGGATTATAAGTGTGTTTTTTCCTCTTGAAAAACAAAGGTAAAATTGATTAAGGTATTTTTAAAAAGTTGTACAAGTAAAGTGATATTTTTGACAATTTATCTTAAAAATATACAAAATTAAATATTTTCTTAATTTGTGTGTGAACCTAAAACAACAAATAAAATGAAACGGATGTAGTATAATTTATCATTTGCAAAAAATACTAGTTGATAATCTGCACTCATGCGAAGAAAAAATTTCCTAAATGATATTTGCTTAAAAAATTGTGCATACATTACGTTTTTGTATATAGTACTGGACCTTAGATATAAAGTTTCTAACTCATATCAATGTTGAAATGATGATATTTTAAAGTCATTGTATTTACTATTAGAACTGAATTATAGATAATGAAAATATGTTCTCAGACGGAAAAAAACACGATATATTATTGATTTGTTAAGAATTAATACGACTTGAAAGTTATTGGAGGCATTTGTGTGTATATATTGCATTCATATATTGTATTCCTATGTTAACTATAAATCATGCCATATTAAGCTTAACCGACTTCCTCTCCAAGTAGCCAAGTAATAGAAATTCTTCTTATAATAATATTCGTAGCAGGGATTGTATAATTAAGCAGTAAATACCATTTACTAAGGAATAATAAACCAATAATTAACACCAGTAAAATCAAATTTTATTGCATTGTTATATAATGATATACTTAGAATATCTTATTTGCAAAAAAAAAAAAAAATTTACCAGACTGGTTCAATATTTACTTGTTTATAAGATAACGACACTTTGTTATTTTTGGTTGAATGGCCAATGTTGCGGTTCAAGTGTAACTGGAAAAGGCTTGCCTTTTTTTTACAAACAATGTCAAGCAACTATATGGTATAGTCTATATCCACTGGTGTTTTTGATTGAACTGTAAAAATATATGTTGTAAAGTTATAGGCATAGATTATTGATCATGTTCGTTGAATAGAATTTATAATACCCGCTATTGATCTCTTACTGGATTAATGACTACTCTCTTTTGAACATTATGAGAAAAGAATATGATAATGTTTGTTTCAAATTGTTATAGTGTAGCTTAAAATTAATGTTTTTTTCATTTCCAACGTTTGAAACTTGATCAATATATTCTAATTTGTGAAATATATTTTTTATAACTACGAGAAACTAATTTGTCATCATCGTATAAACTTATTTATAACTTAACATCGACTTAATTCTAGACAAAAAATATAATGTGTAATAAAAATTCTACTAAGAGGTTGGAATTAAGTATGATGTACCAATGTGTCATTTAAAAAATGTTCCATAATTAATATATAGGGAATACATTTAGCCAAAACTTACATAATGGTTATGGTACACCTAATATTTTTTTCCAAAAACAGTTTAATGTATTACTGGATATTTGAAATCTATAAAAATGGATATATAATAAACAATCTAACAAATATAACAAAATATATAGAAAATGGTTATATATAAAATGTACTAGCTTAAACTTTTGAACTTTGATAGATTTATTAAGTTTTGCAGATTAATATTATCAAAACCATGAGCTACTTACGTGATTAATGAACAATTTTAATATTCTAAGAGCAAATAGTTAGAATAAATGAACGACAATAATAGTTGAATATTATCAAAACCATAAGTACTCAATTAACAATTGAACCAATTTTTAATATATTAATTAACGGACCAAACATCTAAGAAAACTTTACAAGGTACTTTATTTTCATGTTAGATTTTGATTCAATATAATAAAGTTTTTAGTGTTTCATTTAATATTTCACACTTTGCATTTCTAGTAAGGTCGGTCCAATTAAAAAAATGGTTAGGGTGCTCTTCCATCTTAATACGTAAACATGTTCCTTAAAATTTTCATTTAACCAATACTCCAAATTAATACAAAAGGGATAGAAATAGAAAATAAAAATGATAAAATATTTTTACCAAAAAATGACATAAAAGTAAAATAAATTACTAGCTAATTTGTTCATCAATTCGGTTATGTTTGATTTTTATTATAGTAAACAAAATATATTTTTACTATTACTTTAAGGTTACAAAATATAATACATAAAAAGATATCTTAGTATTTGAGAACTAGCAAGCTTAAACCTAATAAAAATGACCAAAAACCCTAACTTATAGAGAGATGACTGTATGCTTAACTTACCAAAATAACCCCGTTTCCCTAGTGTTTCGAACTCGTTGATTGAACAGTAAAATTCTCAATTAACCTTTAATAATATTAATTTTTTTTATAACACTGAATTCTCCAACGAGATGAGGTTTACAGAAAATACAGTAAAAAATATGGAGAGATGTCAATAGACACCAAGGTAGATGAAAGGAACTAAACCTAGACCCCTTCTTGTTGGGCCTCCAAGGTGAGTAAGTGATGTAGCCACGGTGGATAGCTTCGGGCAATGTAAGACTGATAACGCATATCACGCGTCACACTTAAGGCTATTGCCGTTGCAGCTTCATTACGGTCAGGAAGGGCGTGGTCCAAACTCCATGAATCGATCCTTGCAAGATGAAAAGAAATGTTGTGACGGATATGGCTGTAATTAGGGTACTCATCAGGGTTTGTAAAAACATCATAAAGGCTCTCCGAGGAAGTCTCGAGAACAATATTTGAGAAATGTAGGTTATGTGAACATTCGACCGCCCAGAGAAGAGCCCATAAGTCAGCTTCTGTTTTTGTGCGCATATAGGAATAGGAACGCCGGCTATGTATGATGGTACAACCATTTGCATCACGTAGGATCCATGAAGCACCGCTGAGATGATTCGGTTTAAACCATGAGGATCCAACATTACATTTAATGAGACCATTGGATGGTTTTTTCCAGCTGTTTCTTTCCATATTTTCTGTCTGTACATCATCCGTCGTTGTTGTAAATGTATCAAACCACGTGGATTCCTCTTCATAGGCTCTTTTAGAAACACATGAGGGTTCAATGTCCTTCCTTTCAAAGACAAAAGCATTCCTAGCCTTCCACCTTTCCCACAGCAACCACGGAAACACATTTCTTCTATGTATATCCATAGCAGAGCTCTTAGCAATTTTGATCAAATGGACAAAATTTTAAAAAGTAGAATTCCTAGAAAAACCTCCAGCAGGTATTGGGACACCAAAATGTTCCCATGCCTCACGTGCCTTAATGCATGTAAAAAGAACATGGCATATACTCTCAGCACCATTACCACAAACCGAACATGTTGGATCCATAGCAAGTCCCCTCGTATTCAAACGTTGCTTAACCGCTAAGGCACCAGACAGAGCACGCCACATAAAATGTTTTATTTTTGGCAGAGCTTTTGTCTTCCAAACATCTCGCCACAGTTGTTTTTCAATAGGTGTGAGCGAAAATCCCTGGGGATGTTCAAAATCCACCAAATTCTCTAAAAGTTTATATCCACTCCGAGTCGAATATAGACCAGTTGAAGTGAAACCCCAACGAATCGAATCTTCAGATACCAATGATGGTTTCAATTTTAGGATCCGTTGAACATCACCTTGTGTAAAGGTCTGTTGTAACAAATCCATATCCCATTGATTCGTTCCTTCCCTAAGTAAATCTGAGACCTTTAGCGTCAAATCTATGGACCTATTCTCTCGATACTTTGGGGGCCGAGGAATAGTGTCTATAATCCAGTTTTCAGCCCAAACATTAGAGTCGGCCCCATTGCCAATGTGTCGATACAATCCTTTTTTTAATAATTCTCTACCATGCATGATACTCCTCCAGGCATATGATGGACGTGTCCCCATTCCACAATCAAGAAATTGACCATCTTTAAAATATTTACCTTTAAGAATTCGGGAAACCAGAGAATCTAGTTTATTCCAAATACGCCAGGCTTGTTTCCCAAGCAAAGCCTGATTGAAACGACCAATGTCATGGAACCCAAGACCACCCTGGTCTTTGGATTTACACAACTTTTCCCAAGCAACCCATGGATCTTCCGTTTTTATCCCCACTACTCCACCAAAATTCTATAATCGCACTAGTAATCCGTTTGCATAAACCTTTTGGTAATCGAAACACCGACATTGCATATATTGGGAGTGCTAGAGCAACCGATTTTATTAACACTTCCTTCGCCCCCATCGACAAAGTTTTAGAGTACCATCCTTGCAACCGTCCTTCTAAATTTTCTTTTATAAAATTTAAAATATCCTTTTTTGAACCTTGAAAACACTCAGGGAGTCCAAGATATGTCCCTTCACCACCTTCTTTTTCTATACCCAAAACCTCTTTAATATTCTGCTTGGTTACACCTGGAATTTTATTTCCAAAAATGATGGAGGATTTCAAAGGGTTGATCATTTGCCCGGATGCCTCGCCATAAAGTTTCAAACCTTTCAAAATTTCTTCACTATCCCGAACAGAAGCTTCACACAAAAACAGGCTATCATCAGCGAAGAGCAAATGATGGATGGGTGGGCTACCCGGAGCTAACTTTATACCATGTAATTTCCCTTGAGCTTCAGCTCTGTTTAGTACATGAACCAAAGCTTCGGCACACAAAATGAAAAGAAAAGGGGATAGCGGATCTCCCTGACGTATTCCTCTCTCCGGTTTGATGAACCCATGAGAACGCCCATTAAGTAAGACCGAGAAAGTGACAGTAGTAACACAAGACATTATCCAAGTTACCCATTTACGGTCAAAACCTATATGTTCTAGGAGGACTTCCAAAAAGTTCCATTCAACTCGATCATAGGCTTTTGACATATCTGTCTTGATAGCCATACCATTTTTACCAATTTTATCATTGGTTTGTAATGCATGTACCAGCTCATGCGCGATAATAACATTGTCTGTAATTAATCTGCCTCCAACAAAAGCTCCTTGTGTCTCCGATATTATCTCCGGCATAACCACCTTGATACGATCACATAAAATCCGAGAAATGATTTTGTATTGTACACTGCAAAGACTTATGGGACGCATATCCTTCATCTCCGTAGGATGTGAAATTTTCGGTAACAGAAAAAGCTGTGTGTGGTTCCATCCAGCGGGGATGATTGATGTTTTAAAAAAACCTTGGATATCCTCAATAATTTTCTGCCCCACAATATGCCAATACTTTTGATAGAAAAACCAGTAAGTCCGTCTTCACCAGGGGCACTACTACCTTTAATACCAAAAGCAGCCTTCTTGATTTCGTCAGGAGAAACCTCTCTGGTTAACAAAGTGTTCATATCCGCAGAAACCTTGCTTTCAAAACCTTCAAACAAAGTTTCTAAATCACTTGGATTAGAGCTAGTAAATAAATCTCTGAAGAATTCAGTAGCAATATGACCCTTAGACCCTTCAGAGAAATGGTCATTGCCAAACAGATCTTTTAGCATAAGGATTTTATTTCTTATTTTCTTCCCCTTAACCACATTATGAAAGTATGTTGTACTTCTATCCCCTTCCCTCAGCCATTCTTCTCTACTTTTTTGCCTCCAAAAAATTTCTTCTTCCCTATATGCCGCAGCCAAATCGTGTCGCAATCTCCTAACCACTCCATAGACTGGAAATTGTTTTGAGCTCTCTTTATCCAAGTCAATCTGCAACCGGTCAATCCTTGTTTTTGAATTCCAATCATTCATCTTTTTCAGCTTGGACAATTCCGATCGGCAACGAGCAATCCGATCAAGAACACTTAGATTGGAATTTTTGTTTTCTACATCCCACCCACGAATAATAGCCTCATCTACCCCTCGTTTCCCATACATACGCTTATCAAAATAAAATCTTCCCCTTTGTAAATTCTCAGGTTCAAGGGCGAATTCTATACGTAGAGGTCGGTGATTTGATGGCCACATACTCATATATTCCGTAGACGATTGAGGAAATAGGCGGAGCCATTCACCATTCCCAAAACACCTATCAAGTCGACATTGTACCCAATGGCGATCCCGCATACCCGCCCAAGAAAGGGTATTTCCCGTGGATCTCAGCTCCCTAATTTTGCATGCTTCGGCCATGTTCCGAAAATCGAAAAAAGTGGTTTCCTCTCTACTAGGACCCCCCAGCTTTTCATCATTATTCATTAATTCGTTAAAGTCTCCGACTAAGGCCCACGCCTCATCTCTAACCACACCAATATCTGTTAATTTATCCCAGACATATCGTCATCTTTCCCGAACTGGATCTCCATATACACATGAAAGAAAAAAACTAAGTGATCCCATTGTTACCTTGATATCAATAATTCTATTATCACTATATAATATTTCAACTGTATAGCATCCTTTCCACATTAAAGTTAAGCCACCACTACGACCAATGGGTTCCTCCGTGTGTAGACAATCATACCCCAAACTTGATTTTAAAGCATCCATATAGGCAGCTTTTTGCTTGGTCTCCATAAGAAAAATAAAATCAGGAAAGTGTTGTCGCCTTAAATCCCTAATACGTTGAACTGTGTCTGAACTACCAGCACCTCTGCAATTCCAACTTAAAATACTCATAAAAATATAATTTTTTAGGAAAGCTCCATAGAGCCAGAAAAAATACCATGTGACAATAATATGTCGATCAAAGTGTACACGGTCCGTAAAACCATATGAAGCTGACCTTCACCCAAATCTATCCGTTTAGCAGAGCTCCTGGTTATCTCTACCACCAGGCCACTATAACCCAAGGTATCATATGATCCGAAATGTTTCCCATATTGAGCCTTTATAAACCAAAACACAAAGTACCAACCATGGAGCTGTGCCACATTTATGTGAGTAACGTGGGAGTACCAAGTGACCTTGTCAGCGGCAGACATGATTTGTCCCACAGATATTAGAGTAAACTCTAAACTAAATAGATTACAGTAGCCACGATCAAAAACAAGTACTACCATTGTACTGCCCATACTAAAAAACCAACCCTGATCAAACATCTCGAAACTTTTATTAAATTCTTGTAACCAGGATGAAACAAGAAAACCAAAGAAATGAAAAAAACAGATCCTGACAACTTCAGGTAAGAGAACATGTAATAGAACCAGAAAAAGAAAAAGCCAGATAATACACTAACGGATTTCATAGAAGAATCCCACATTTATTCAATCGGAATGAAAAAGATAAAGAAAAACACCACCATAATAACCTTACTCAGAAGGAAGCTTTGGCTTGGGTTGAACCTTCCTGATGGGTACGGTTCCTTTTCTCCAACACCCTTCTCCCCAAGTCGCCCTGCTACCTTTGCCATAAGTTTTTTACGAGGCGAAACCAAGCTCTGGACAAATCTCTTCTTTGAGGTACCTCCCATGAACTTTGTTCCTGGTTTTACCACCTTTCTCTTTGCAACTTTGCCCACCATATTTCCCTGATCCGGAATGGGAATCCCACCATGCGCTATCAGGTCATCCGAGCCTTCATCATCCTCCATTACAACCTCATCCTCCTCCATCACATCCGTAATCTCTCCTTGCTCCCATTCCTGTAACTCATCGCTATCCACCAGAAGCTCAGAGTCCAGGGGATCCACCCCTCCCAGAATCCGTCCCTCTCCGTCCAGCTCCTCCAAATCCTTGTGCTGCTGTTCCAGTGCCAAATCATCCTCCAGTATGTCCGAATCTTTTTCCACTGTCACCTCCTGCATGTTCTCCTCCTCCTTCTTTGTTGTCCTCTCCCTGCCATGATGCTCAAAAACCTCATCATCTTCCGTAAAAACCAGAGCCTTTCGGGCCTTTGAATTTGTCTCCACCTCTTCCATCGCCCCCGAGCTAGCATTCATTGGGGATGGATGCCTTACGTTTTGAGGAAGTACCAGTTGCTCATCCGCTTCCCCCCGCTTTTGTTGTGATACGGCCCGTGAGTGATTCACGTTCCTTCTGTCAGTATCCCTAGGAGCTAAGTATCCCGATTGTCTTCCATTTAAATAGTAGCCTTCACCAGTACCTCTCCCGTGTCTCTCCTTGTGTTTGTAATGAAACCCTTCATTTCTATTAGCTCCTATCTTTTCCTTAGCAATCCCTTTACCCTTTAACCCATCTCTGACCATTGGACCCCTAAAGTGTTGTCCCTCTCTTCTGTCCCCAGAGTATTCCTTTCCATTAGCCACCACTGCCTTGTAGCTAGCCACATGAGATTCATGTACTGATTGTGCTCCAACATCCCCATTTCCTCCCCCCCTATCTTGTCCAAAGTTGGGCAACGAGCATGCTCATGCGTCATACAAAAGCACTCCCTACAATATCCAAAAAGCTTCTCGTACCGTACTGCTACCAAGACTTCCACACCCTCCTCAAAATCGATCGCCATTGTGAAGACAAGTGGCTTGAAACCATCAAGCTCCACCCGAACCCTTCCTTCGTTAAGGTCTACAGCTCCCTGAACTATACCCAGAGCCTCTCCTATGCTTTGAAAAGTTTGTTCGGCCCAATACTAGAGAGGAATATCCAAGACTCGAACCCAAAAGATAATCTTGGAAGGGTAGTTGGCTTCTAAAACTGGTTTCCACCGAACTAAGGCCACCATCCAATAATCAAAATGGAAAGGCTCCATTTTCAGTACCTCTACGATGTCTTCTTCCAGTTCAAAATCGAACTGGAACCTTCCCAGACCGAGATCAGCCCCCATTACTCTTCCTTCAACCTGCCATATCCTCGGCATCATGAACAGCAAGACCTTCATGTCTTGTTTTGCAGGATTCATACAGCGTCCTATTAGAGTTTTTGCATAGCCGGCAATGAGCTCCGAATTATCAAAACGAGGAACTGTGATCTTCAAACCTGGTTTGATCATTTCGTTCCCTCTCCCCCCGGGTTTTGAAACCCAATTACCCTGCGTCATTCTGAAAATCAAACACGCAACCAAATGACTAACAGCTCTTAGGATAATAGAGAGAGTGCTCTTTTGATAAGACACTGCAGAGATGAATTTTATGTTCCTCCTTAGGCTTATAAATACTAGAGCCCCATTCTTCCTCGAATCCCTACTCCCGTGATCCCCATAATTACCAAGATTGAAGGCAACCCCAGTCAGATCCGAAACAGATTGAAACTCCTTCAGTTCGAATATTTCCTTACCATATACAGCCAAAAATTTTGAAAATAGCTTCCTTTTCTCCAGGACAGAACCAAATCGGAAAGTTAGAAAAAAGGAAAACCAGATCGGGAAAGTGATACCTTGGATTGCCAGCCAAAAGAGACACTCGGACGATCCTATTTCCTGGAATCGATTCATTACAGATATCCTCAATCTCCACCTTTCCTTTTCCTCCATTAATAATAATAATAATATTAATTTATGATCAACTTTCCTCTCACTAAGGGTCTGACCGGTTTAAACGCAACGGTTGCGCTTGCGGAAGTTTGCAGATGCGAGTGATTGCGGTTTAATACATTACTAAGCAATTTACACGACTGGTGCAGTGGTTACAAATTTGTGAATTTGCGCGATACTTACGACTGGTTGGATACCAAATACAAAAACGGTTCATTAATAAATTAACAATATTAGCATATTATATGATTAAAAAATATTAAAAATCATATTATTATACTAAATATAAAAATATATTTATAAAATCATAGTATTAAATTATTCAAAAAAATATTTTTAGGTTTACATATATGTATTTATATATTAATGTCTAAAATTATAGTTTTTTAAGTTTTTTTATTTGTAATTAAATATTTTTTTTATTTTAATATAACCTTTTTTAAAAAAAAAATTATTTACTTTCTCGCAACCGCCCGCTAACGCTAGCTGAAGTTAGCTTTTGATTTTGAGAGGTTTGAAGCGGTTTATAGCATTTTTTATTATTGTTGCAAAACGCCAACAACCGCTACTAATCGCAAAACCTGCGTTTACGGGTGGTAGTGGGAAAACCAGTCAAACCCTAACTCATATCACTTAAATCACATCATCTTTTTATTATTTTCTCTTTTTGACAAAATATCATTTGTATGCATTTTACGTAAATTAAAAAATTATAAAATATAGTAATATTATTTAATATATAATTATTTAAAGAAAAATGATTTAAAATAAAAAATCTATTGTTATTTACTGGGTAAAGAACATATTTAATTTACAAAGTTATATTGAAAACATAAAAATCTAAAATGATATTTTTATGAAACATAAAAATATCAAATACGCTAATAAATCTGTAGAGTATTTTATATGATTAATTAGCAATTTTGCAAATAAATGTTGTAGTAGCTACTTTTTCCGTTTTGTAAAAAATGTCATTTCGACAGATTTCATATGGATTAAGAAACATTAAAATATACTAATGTATTTTTTATATAACTTTTTAAATGAAAAATGATTTAATTTAATATTTATTTATTATTTAAAAAGATGAAAAAGAGATTTAATATGCAAATTTACATTGAAGATGTAGAAAAAAAATATTTTTTGAAACAAAATAAAAGAGTTATATTATCATTTTTTTATGAAATAGAATGAGTAGTAAAAAAGCAAAAAAGACGCATGACTTGACTAGTTGGTGAACATAAAAGTCTTCAAAGCACCAAATGTAAATAAAGTAACATACTAACATATAGATCAAAAATTTCCCAATTTCCCCCTGTTGACAAAATCTTCACGGATTTAACCGTTTTACTTTTTATTTATCATCTTCCACCCCATAACATTTAAAACCAAATAATGAATCGAGCATACATGCTACTACTTTTTATTTTCCACTTTTCAAGTTCTGGAATGAGCTTACATGTTACTACTTTTTATTTCCCACTTTTCAAGTTCTAGAAATGATCATACGCGTTACTGTTGTGGCCCGTATACCAGGTCATCGAAAATATCAATATAGCTTATATTGAAATCTTCCATGATCAGTGTGGTACAAACATGGTGTAATCCCTAATATTGTGTGTATATATTGATGGTATTAGATAAATAACTAGGTCTTTGCCCATGATTTCGCGGATAGTAATATCATACGAATAAATATATATTATGTTTGCGATGTTATAATTTTAAATAATAATTAAATATTAAAAATTAGTTTTTATTTTCAAATAGTTTGATAATCAAAATTTCATTATATATGAGAAGATCTAGAAGATTTAAAATAACTCAACAACATATATCTAAATCATAAAAAATCTTTCAATTACATGAAAATAATGTTATAATTAGTTCAGGTAATTGTTTGTAGAATTAACTTTTGTTTTATTTTAATACGTTTAAAAATGGAAATACCATAACCTTCAAGAGAAAAAAAAAACTTTTTATGTAACTCAAGATGATGGTCGGAGGCTTTTATAGTTACGACATCGGTTTTGTTGATTTGTTTTATCTTTTGACTATCTTCAATTTATTTTACTTTAAAAAAAAACAAATGTTCCTTTATGTGTTTATTTTAAGAAATTCCGAAGAAATAAAGGTTTTGGATAAAATTAAAAATAATTAAATTTATTAGATATGAATAAAGTATTCAAATTTACAAATTATAGATAACTAACTATAAATTTTAGCACTGATAAAAATAAACAAAATATATAATTTTATGAACAATACTTAGATTCACCCCATAGGGTGAACCTTTAAATTCACTTCACCTATAATAACCAATCAAAATGACACATAGATTAATGAATAAAAATATTAAATATTTAAATAAATCAAAATAGCTACAAATTAACTTTTAGAAAATTAAAATCAAACCATATACCTAAATCCAAACCGTATACTCTAAACTCAAATCTTAAAACCAAACTCTAAACCTTAAATCAAAATTCAAGACCCTAAATCCTATACCCTAAACCCAAACCCTAACTTTATACCCTAAATCCAAACCCTAAACCCAAACCCTAACTTTATACCCTAAATCCAAACCCTAAACCCAAATCCTAGACACTAAACTCAAACCTTAGACTCGAAACCGAAACCATATATCTTAAATTTAAACCCTAGACCCTAAACCCAAACTGTAAATCTTAAACCCAAAATTTATACCCTAAATGTATGGGTTACTATTGATGGTGTTCTTTTAGAGTTTAAGGCTAAAATTTAAGGTTTGGATTTAGATTCTAGGGTTTGGTTTTAGGATTTAGGGTTTAGGTTTAGGGTCTAGAGTTTGGATTCATGGTCAAAGGTTTGGGTTTGGATTTTAGGGTCTAGGGTTTGAATTAAGGGTCAAAGGTTTGAGTTTAAGATTTAGGGTCTAGGGTTTGGGTTTAAGGTATAGGATTTGGGTTAGGGCTACGTTTTGGGTTTAGGATCTAGGGATTGGTTTTAAAATTTAGGGTTTGGATTTAGGATTTGGGTTTATGGTCTACGGTTTGAATTTAGGTATAGAGTTTGATTTTGATTTTTTTTTTTTTAAATATTGATTTTTTTAGCTATTTTAATTTTTTTCTT
This sequence comes from Moricandia arvensis, assembly GCA_905132765.1. Lineage (NCBI taxonomy): Eukaryota > Viridiplantae > Streptophyta > Magnoliopsida > Brassicales > Brassicaceae > Moricandia > Moricandia arvensis. The sequence continues at coordinate 38,665 of CAJHQP010003939.1, read as the reverse complement.
AATATTTAATATTTTTATTCATTAATCTATGTGGTAATTTGATTGATTATTATAGGTGAGGTGAATTTAAAGGTTCACCCTAAGGGGTGAACCTAAGAGCATCAGCATTGATTCAATCCATCACATGAGTACCTTACATATATAATATTATTATAATTAACTTTTATAAACTAATGTTAAATTTGAAAATTATTAAACCAATAGAAAGATGACATGTAAGAAAAAGTCTCTGATCTGTTTGTTTTACGTTTCTTGAAGACCAATCGATTCTGAACTTCTCTCCTCTTTTTCTTACCTTCTCTCTTACTTTTTCTTCTTGTTTCATTATTAAAATGGTGAGAGACTCTTCCTCATACTTCCACTGTGCCTGCTCTAAGTATTCTTCATATAAAATTATCAACTATTGAAACTATAACAATTTGTAAACTTTTACCTATGAACGTACATGTAACCAAAAAGTAATTAAATGTATTCTATTTAATATATAATAAAAATGTGACATTATTTTATATCATTTATAACTTAAAATAAATTTAAATTTATACAATTATAAATATATTTGTAACCACTTAAAAACAATTATTTATAAATTTATAACTTTTGGTAGTTCACCTTGTTTACAACTCATTGATTACATGACTTAGTAATACAATCCATTTTTTTAGATATTAAAGTACTTCAATCTAAAAGTTGAAGAAAGTTGATTTAATTTTTTATTTTATTTTAGAATTAATAAAAAATAAATAACACACATAAATCCCATCAAAATTATAACAATATTTCAAATTTCACCTATAAATGTAGTAACCAAAATTCAGCTTGTGTATTAATATATAATAAAAAGTGTGAAACAGTTCTATATTATTTATAAATCATTATAAATATACATTTATGCAATTATAAACAGATTTAGATGCATTTACAAACGATTTATATAATTTTCTTATTAAATAATTTATGAACTTTTATAAATGTCCTTACAAGTGATTTAGAGATTTTAATAAAATGAATTTTTAAAAAAGACTAAAATATTTTTTTTTATTTTAATATATAATCTAAATTATAAATAATTCATAAATTATCTGTGGGCTTTAAAAACCCATAAAAATTCTAATATTACCTTACATAAAAACCTAATTCTGTATATAGGAATATTCACCCGTTATAATTATTTCTATAATATATAAATATTAAATTATTTTATATAATTATAAGTAAATCATTGATAGACCGTATATATATTTTATATAATTCTGCAGTTGGTTACTATAAATATTATTTGTAATATTACTTTTATTGTTTATTAACTTGTATTAATTATTTTTAAAGTTAGATTTTATTTTTGAATATGATTAAAATTTATAATTAAGAAAAGTCAACCAATCAAATAATAACAAATAATGATAGTTTTTAGAAACTTCACGTATGAGCGACACATAAATAAAAAACACTTCAATAATTTATCAGTTAATATACAGTAAGATATTAATACAATATGTCCACCAAAAGAACTATATACTCTTCTTAGTTATCATGATTAAGATGGCATAATGACATCACATGAGTTATAGTTTTGAAAATTAATTAGGTTGATATTAACTTAATAATCATAAGCTGCTGAGAGGAGCAAGTGGGTGCATCACCCCTTCTACCATTTTACTAAGTTAGATCTCGAATCTTGCACCTGCCTCTATGAAGAAGAACTAATTGGTCATTATGCCACATATGAAAAAAAGATCAGAAATTATTTTGTTATTCTATCAGAAGTACACCGAATTGTTAGACTCTTTATTAAAAAAAAAAAGTCCCCGCAATTAATATCATAACCTAAGTATATCAAAAGAGTGATTAAGTAATTCATGAACCATATTCTACTTATATGATAATATCAAAAGAGTGTAGTGTATTTGATTATGATGTCTATAGTCTATCTTATCACAAGAACCATACAATAAAGCTCTCTAGATTAAAGGTTCGAATTATACATGTCATATCCAAAAACACAAGAAAAGAGAAGCATGGGAAAAACAAGTAAAAAGGATGTCTTGTGCTGGAAGAAAAATAACAGCATCACCATCATCATCATCCCATGTGTATGATAGCGATTGATGTCATGTGGTGGTAGGTCACTTTCACCATATGCTGCATCATATAGCCTTAATGATATGCCTTTAATCGTGTTATCAAACTATATTACACAATATGGATATTTAAAGCTCATTCTTGAGCTCTCTTTTTGAGTTCAATGTAGCGATGGTTTGGTGGCTTATTTAAAGATCCGGTTGAGTCAATGGTTTGATCATATATGCTACAGACGAAATATATTTCCTGTTAATTTGTAGTACCGCTCTATAAAAGTCTTTTAAGTTAAGCACATGTAACCATTTTAGTGCAGACATTTAGTGAGACACTGTCACTAAATGATATTGGTAGGAAGAAGTTTTCTTCTCAATAGTGGTGAACCACGCGTTAGTGGTGGGGTGACACAAGGCGTTCCGTGAATCTCTAAGAGATCCGAGTTCAAATCCGCTGCTAAACTCGGATAAATACGGCGCGTGGTCATCGGAACATTCACATTCTTTTTCCAGAGAAAGTGGTCACTCACTATCCTTTTTTTCCTTCTTAATAGTGGTGTCATAGTGTAGATCCTATTGTTCATCTCATGCCAAATCTCAGAGATATTTGAGTGCCATGTATATAGTTGATGCAGATAGAATATTTGATAAAATATTCTAAATATCGTTTTATTTATTTTATTAGTTATATTAAATTTAGATAATTATCTTTATTGTTTTAGGGTTTTTATGGTTTTATTATATATAGCCATCTAGGCTTACGTTTGTATGCAGTTTATGATTTAATTAATAAAAGTTAAGAGATTTCTCTTTATTCCTGGTTTTCGGTTAGATCATTGGTGATCTCAACGAATTTAAAAAGACATTGATCTTAGGCATTCTTAGACTAAATAAGATTATCGTGTTATCGTAGCTTCCGCTACATCAATAGTTGAGTAGTCTTTCTGTTTTATAAGAAAATTCCAAGTCAAGCAGTGGAGGGAATGCCATGATTATTACCGAACCAGTTGACCTGACTTCATGAGACCAAGGACAAGTTAAGAAGAGTTGGTTCCAAAGAAAACTGAGTGGGTTTACCAGAAGTCCCCAAGTAATCATTTTATCCAGTAGCCACACCATAAAGTTCTGCCTCGGAATCTCTTGTACCTATGGTGCTCATGGGACCAGAGTTTTGAAGCATGGAAGGATCTCTTCAAGTGATCAAGAATCATTGTCTGGTTGATCATTTTTAGAGATATTATAGTGAGGAAAGCATAGAGTCAAAAGAGACATAGACTTGTAATTGTGCTGGTGGTACTTACCAAGTGTAGTGGACCAGCTAGGTTAAATGGGCCTAATAGTCTGAAAGCATAAAAAATAGCGGCCTTAAAGCAATTGATATTATATAGAGGGGGCCTAATGATAATGCCCCAAATCCAAAAGCAATTGAATTATTTATTTTTTTCTGCTTCATCCTCGACACTACTACGGTGTGGATGACAACACCACAGGTAGCCATCAAGCATATCCAGCCGCCGCGTAAACCGGTCATTACCATTCATAACCAACATGCCGGTTTTGTCCATAAAACCGGCTTTAATTTAGTGAAAACTGTATCAAATTTGCAATTTCAGTAGTAGAAAAATTGTATCAGTTTCAAATTCGACATATAATAATCAAATTCTTCCGTTTGAAACCCATATACTTCACATTATTACATAATTAACTTATAATTTTCTTTTACCAAACCAGAGATTTGGTATTATGTGGTTCAAGTCTTTTCGTGGACCCGGTGGCAATCACAATAAATCCAATGTCGTCTTCATTTACTTGCCATGTGTCACAAAACTACCACACGAGTAAAGACCTAGAAATTAAAACCCCACAAATTACAGAAAGGAAAACTATAAAAAATAAAAATAGAAAGATTTGGTTCTGTGGTTAACTTTTAATAATATTGTTTTGATTAAATATTTGGGATAGATCTCATAACCGCGTAATCGACAGTTTATTCGTGATCGTGACCTGCCGGTGACTAATGTAAAAACGTGATACTTTTTAAAAAAATTCCAGTTGCGTAACATAGACATAATTTCTTAATTAGTCGGCTTACAAATTTTATTTTAATTTCATATTTTATATAAGAAGATATATTTTTCGCAACATATATTAGTTTATAGGATGGGTTTTTTTTTGTCGGCTAAATAGGATGGTTTATACTTTATAGTTTATACTTTATAGTTTATACATGGTATTTGATTAACAATATCTTTGTTGCTTAGTATTCCATGACGTGATATCTCGCAATTAAATATCGTAACTACTTGAATTAACAATTCGACGTTTCGACTACTACTATATCACAAAGTTACAAACTAGGCATACAATCAAAGTTTTACAAACTCAATCTGCAAAAGTTACATTTACTTATTGTTATAAAATAAAATACGTAAAATAATATCTTTTGTTTATTACAACCAAAGCTAACTAGACCTCGACTTCAACTATTATGTTTTTTACAACCAAAGCTAACCAGACCTCGACTTCAACTATTATGTCTTAATCATGCACTAATTTAGTTATTTAAACCGTTTTAAACTTTTTTTATATGTTAATAAAAGAAATCCTTTAGAATAATATGTGGTATTTGACCAAAGAGTCCAACGATCTAGCTATTACTGTAACTAGCAACTAGTAACTGGTGTTGTTACTTCTTAATATATGGAGTGGTATTTTTAATTCTGTGGTTTTTTTTACTAACATGAACCATCACTAATCCATATGTAATATATGATATAAAATCTAAAGTGAAAAATTTATATAAGTAAAATATATCAACCAAATACATGCACCATATATACAAGCAAGCATGTGCATGTGCATGTATTTTATTAATATACATATGCACATCTTTTCTTTATCTTTTTCTTGGATGGAACATGGTATTATGATATAGTCAATCAAAAGATATGGTAGAAGCCAGGAGTAGAACACAGTATTAGACACACCAATGGACTAATGGTAAAAAGTTAGGCAGCCTAATTAAACAATACATGTATCTGTACATATTTTTTTTTATTTAGTTGCTGATATACTTTCAAATTGGACATGAAGAAACTGATTTTTTTTAATCTGTGTATTGTAAAATCAGTGCTATTTTTTCCGTAATAGACTGATAATTAAGACAGCTATCATCAATGTATTTTGTTATTTAATCTTTAAAATAAATGAATTTTATAATAGAAATATATAATTTCCTCTGTAAAATAATCACTATTTCTTTTATTTTCTTAGAGAAAAATGGCAATTTATATTTTACCGTATAAGTGAGTGAGAATATTATAGAAGTATATCTACATAAGGGTAGGAGAGGTTCTAACATTATATATAGAGTTGGAAAGCGGGTCAAACTCGCTCAATTTAATCCGTAACTTGCATGTTGAGTTATCTTTTTCAAAAATTATACATGTATAACTCGCACAGAAGAAACTTATACCAACATCTGACTTCACTAAAATTTGTGGGTAATCCGAAATACTGCGGATATTATTTATTATTTTTATTATAGATTAATTATAATTTTAAAAGAATATAAATTATATAATTGAAATAATTAAAATATTTATAATATTTTTTATATTATGAAATAATTAAAATATTTATAATATTTTTATATTATGAAATATATATTACTTTTAGAAAAAATGTTTTTTCAAAAATTTACAACTGAGCGGATAATTGTAATTTAAATATAGTCAATCTGCACCAGTTTTATTTAAAATAAGTTTAATTCGTATTTGCAACTCAGTTTTTTTTTTCAAATCGATTAACCCACACACCTATTCTATAATGGATCAAACGGGACAGAACATGCAAATTTTGATAAAAAAAATTTAGCTCTAATTATGTATTTCATTTGTTTTTTAAAATGTATGTTTTAGAGTTTTTACACTTACTAAAAAAACATATAATATTTTAGTTATTAATATTTTATTTTTCCTTGTTAACTATTTTTCATAATTCTTAACTAATAAAAGTTTAATGAACTTAAAAATTACATTTCATCATTAACTAATGTATTGAAATATAAAATATATAACTTTTTGAAATAATTTTTCTTTCTGAAACATGGATTTTTTGGTAACAGGATGGAATATATTGTCGCTTCATCTTTTACTTTACTTGGGGATCCTCGAATAAATATTTAAAACCTCTTATAATATTTTTGGAAAACACTTTAGTTGGTTGCTAAGTTTTGTCAATAACCTTCTTATAGCGATCCGCCCCGGCCCAGCCGGCGATCGAACCCACCAGGTCTGCAGCCCAATCAACCCCAACCCATCACTGTGTGCCATACACCCCAACGGGCTTGAAACACTCTTAAACAGTAGGTTGTTGGTGAGACTCGAACCCAGGTCTCACCCTTTAACAGCATTCTCCCAGAGAAGCTGTCACCAATTCTTCTGCAGAAGAATTGGTGACAGCTTCTCTGGGAGAATGCTGTTAAAGGGTGAGACCTGGGTTCGAGTCTCACCAACAACCTACTGTTTAAGAGTGTTTCAAGCCCGTTGGGGTGTATGGCACACAGTGATGGGTTGGGGTTGATTGGGCTGCAGACCTGGTGGGTTCGATCGCCGGCTGGGCCGGGGCGGATCGCTATAAAAAAGTCGACTTTTTTTATAGCGAGCCATCACCGCCCGACCCAGGCCCAGCCCAGCCGGCACGGCTGGGCCTGGGTCGGGCGGTGATGGCTCGCTACACTTCTATTCGAATAGATTAAGAGATTTTTTATTTTTCTTAAAAACAACCCACCACGTGAGGATCATGAGATGTGGACGAGGAAAATCGTCAAACTTGAGCTCTTTCTCAAAAAATAAAAAAAATGGTCAAACTTTGAGATAATCTTTGATTAGGTGTGTGTACTCCTTAATTTCAGAACCTTCTTCTTTCTTTTGTCTTAAATCATTTTTATTTATCTAACTGTATTATTATTTTTTTGGGAGCAAAATCTATCTGTATTTTTGCTAAAATTAAATAAAAGAAAAGAAAAACCCAAAACAGAGGATTTTGATCAAGTAAAAGAAAGAATTTTTGAAGAGAAAGCAAATATATTCTGTTTCTCACCTTATATATATAACCTCATCTCTGTTTCGATACCAATACCCTCTGGTTCTTTCCGAGAAAAGTTTATAGTTTTCCAGGAAAATAGTTTTCATCAATCAAAAAAACTCTGTTTTGACAAACTGGGTCTTCTTTTTTCTCTGTCAAGTCTGCATTTTTCTCATCTCTTTACATTGTTTATCTCGTTTTGAGCTTTCGATCATAAGAAACATACAAACAACCGTAAAATAAGCTTTCTCCACAGAAAAAAATAAAAAAGACTTTTCTTTCTTCTCCAAATTAACTCAGCAAATTTCGTTTTTTTTTTTTAAATTTAAAACAGAAAAAAACATTTCTTGTCCGTAAATTGCGTTGTCCTTAAATTAAGCTGTCCTAACGTCAAAACTCAAACACTCGCTTGCGTGTCTTCCTCTTAAATTCCCCTCCATCTCTCTCTCTCTCTCTCGTCTCTCTCTGTTCCTCTCTGTTTCTCTCTGTTTTTGAAAGAAGAATCAAGAAACCCAATCTCTCTCTCTCTAGAGAAAGGAATCATGGTGTTTGCAAAAGGGTCAATGAAAAAATCGAACCTTGACCGTTTCCTCCATTGCACAACACCTGTAGTGCCTCCCCAATCTCTCCCCAAGGTCTGAAACCTTCTATGTTTCTCTTTGATGGTTTGATTTTAATATGATGCAATACTTCAAAAATGATTCTTTTTTTTTTTTTGCAGACGGAGATTAGGAGTTTGAATCGGATTTGGCATCAATCAGAGAGAGAAAAGGTTGAGTTTTTCAGATTGAGTGATCTCTGGGACTGTTACGATGAGTGGAGCGCTTATGGAGCTGGTGTACCCATTCGTCTCACCAACGGAGAATCTCTTGTTCAGTACTATGTTCCTTATCTCTCTGCAATCCAGATCTTCATCTCTCGCTCTTCCTTGATTCGCTTAAGGTACACTTTGAGAGCTTTTTGAGATTTGAAAGTTTGATCCTTTTGATCAATCTTTGAATGTGTTGTTGGGGTTTGTTACTTAGGGATGAGTCTGAGTATGGGGAAAGTGAGACGAGAGATTCGTTTAGTGATTCATATAGTGAAGAGAGTGAAAGTGATAAACTTTCAAGAAGTGCTGCTTCTGATGAAGGGCTTGAGCATGACGCTATCTTACATCCTAATGATCGTTTGGGCTATCTTTATTTACAACACTTTGAGAGATCGGCTCCTTATGCTAGAGTTCCTCTCATGGATAAGGTAACTAACTCTCAATGCAGCTCTTCTCTGGTTATAATGATCTGATCATTCAATGACAACATGTTTGGTTTACAGATTAATGAGTTAGCTCGAAGGTACCCTGGATTGATGTCGCTGAGAAGCGTAGATCTTTCTCCTGCAAGTTGGATGGCTGTTGCGTGGTACCCTATTTACCATATACCAATGGGAAGAACCATCAAAGATTTGTCAACTTGTTTCCTCTCTTATCACACTCTTTCATCATCTTTCCAAGGTACTAACTACTACTAATCTTCTTAGTCCTTTCGATTCAAGTCCTTTCGATGTGTTATGTCCAGGGCCGGTCCTAGATATAGACAAGTGAAACATTGACATATAGCTACCAATTTTAGTTTCAGGACCGGTCCAGTTTATTTCTTGTGAAATGTAACCATTATGGTCTCTTGATAAACAGATATGGAGCCAGAAGAGAATGGCGGGGAGAAGGAGAGGGCTCGGAAGGAAGGAGAAGGTGTAACTTTGCTTCCTTTCGGGTTAGCCACTTACAAGATGCAAGGCAATGTTTGGCTCAGGGAAGACGATCATGGTCAAGATCAAGAACGAGTTCTGTCTCTTCTAAGTGTTGCTGATTCTTGGCTAAAACAGCTGAGAGTTCAACACCATGACTTCAACTACTTTTCAAGAATGGCTCACCGATGATTTTCAACTTACACTTTTCTTTTATATATATCTTATCTTTTTGTGTTTTCATGGTCGCAATAACCATGTTTGGAGCAGCAGAGGGGAGGCTCAAACCACTCACTGAGTGTCTCCTTAAAGTGGTTACTGTCTTTTGGGTGTAGAATAGCTTTTGAGTCCTATATATGGGAGATGTCGTATATTAATATGGAGTGGTGATCTTGTTGAAAGAGTGTTTCTTGTTTCTTGATAACATTGGTCTTCTTCTTGTACCTCAGTAACATTTTAATGAAATAGTAAATGTAACCATCTGATCATCTTTTCTTTGTTTTGGTCAAAACCATCTGATCGTATTTTTAACTGTTTTTAACAAGTACATATATATAACCAATAACCATCTGAGGATTTTAAATGATATCTTCCACCATTTGTCTATATTGATCAATGAATCCTGCTAATTTACAATATCACCTTTACTGATCGTATGACCAATTAATATGTACTACCTCCGTTTCAATTTAGTTGTTGTCGTAGAGTAAAATTTTCGTTTTCAAATAAATGTCGTTTTATAATTTTAATACAAAATTTATTGATTTTATATATCATTTTATTTTTTTATTGGTTGAAATGTGGTTAGATGTATAGTTAATAGTGTTTTTATTTCAAGAATATGAAAAATTAAATATTTTTTAAATATGTGTGCAAAAACCTAAAACGATGATTAAAATGAACCGGAAGAAAAATTTAAAACTTACCTAACCTACTAATTTGATTATTATACACCACTCCTTTCTTGGTTTACATTATGTAGTTTTTTAACTAAACATTTTATAACAGAACAAAATAATTTATTTTTTATAAAATGTTTGAATATCATCCAATTTTGGTGAATTAATTTAACTTAATTTAGAAATCAATAAAAAGTATAAAATATAACTGAACTGGAATTCAAGCTCAAATATAATAACATACTCTCTATGTTTCTATATAATGCATATTATAAAATTTTCAAGCATAGTAATAAAATATCTAACAATTTTTTTTGATTATTTTTTTCCCAAAATTTTTAACCAATAAAAATTAAATAAGTGCAATTAAATTTTAAAAATTTGTAATTAATCATTAAAATTTGATAAAATATGCTTTGAAAATATAGTAAATGTATCTTTTTGAAATGTTTTTTTTTTCTAAAACATATAACTTTACGAAACAGAAGGAGTATTGAATATTCATATTCTATATTAAGCCAAACAAATTGAATATTTTCAATTAAATTTTAATTTCGGTTGAGTTCATAACATTGAGATATATATTGTTCAGATATATTTATGATTATTTGATTCATATCTCTTAGTTAATTAGCTTGGTTCAGTTATGTTCAATTCTTTCACACACAAAATGGAAAAACGTGGGACCTTTTGAGGACAAGATTATCAAACATGTGGTGGAGAGAAACTAAAGATTGTGGACCTTGTACTGTAAAATTGACTTGATGGAGTTTTCAAGTGTTTGGTCCCTCCACCGATTTTTCTAGACCTACTTGTTATATTGAGTATATTTATTTGTTGCTTATTTAATGGAACGAATCATCTGCTAACAATTAGAAAGGAAACTCATTACGTGGTAGGCACATTTCATTTTCCCGTAATAAATAATATTAAATTGAGTCTTTAATAGTATTTGATTATTTTCATTACTTGCAAACAGAAACAATCTAATTAATTGAAGAAAACGATGCTTTGGGGTTTCTTCTTGACCTGAATTCACGTTGTCGATGTTTTGAAAACTCAAAGAGGTATCTAATTCCGATAATGACCAGTGCTTTTTTTATTTAGTGCCGACCACTACTTCATTTTCACATTCAATATCAACTTTTCTTTTTCATTACTAATTTATGATTATACCGTTAATAGTAAGAACCGGTTTAGAGTTAATGCTCACATTTGGTAGGAGTTAAGACATGCTTTCTAAATAAATGTCATTTTTATTTTTTTTTTCTTGTTTTAAAAAAATATCACTTTACATTTCCAATACAACTTTTTTTACATAATTTCTTTCTTATCTTTTAAAGTGATCAATAAATGTTTTTTAAATTCAGTTTTCTTTAAATAATTATACATTAAATAAGAATATAATAATATATTTTTTCGTTTTCTTAATCTTCGTGAAACATGTTTAAATGATACTTATATTAAAATAGATGGAGTATTTCTTTTTGTTAAAACTATTCACATATATATATGACTTATATTTATAATCTTTGAACATGATCCATGTTTTTTCTGAGCTGGCTGTTAGTTATTGTTGATAATGATAAAAATAATTGTTGATGATGTAAACTAAAAATGAATATATATGTAAAACAATAATGAACATTATAATCCATTTCTAGAAACTTAGAATAGGTTTAAGTCTGGATGATTCATATGATCGCAGACACAACTATTTATAGTACTTAACAAAATATTCAAATCGATCTAAAAATAGTGTCAAATTTGAATTTGAATTGATAAAATGCCCGAACAAATTTATATATTTAATATCCAAAAACATGAAATACATCATATCTGAACTGAAATATTTTGAGTACTCAAAGATACCCAAACTACAATTATATACTTAAATATATTGACCATTTAGATACTATTTATAAAATATTAAAGGACATCCAAATCATCCAAATAGTCAAAGGTAACTATCTGAAAATAGCTAATAAAAATGCTTGAAATACCAAAATATCCAAATCACATGTTTATTTCCACTAAATATTCAAGTTGAATCAATTTATGTTAAAATTTAGTATTTGTTTATATTATTTAAATTTATATGTTTTGTATTATTTTTAAGACCGAGAATTGTTAAGGAGGTGTTATTGGTTCATGTACTTAGAAATCCATATAGTATTTACAAATCAATGTAAAATATATTAATTTTTAAATCTAACATATAAATTTTAATTTGTATTTACAAATCCGGAGGTTTTCCCTCGGATTTGAGTCTTTGTATTTTTAACAAAGAAATCCATGCAAATCCATTATGAAATCAAATCCATTAGTAAATCCGGATGATTGAATAACACCTGATTTAAATTAGAATTTATAAATCATGAAACCAATAACACATGATTTCAATATGAATTTTAAAATCATAGAACCAATAACACTTGATTTAGTTTAGATTTCCAAATCCATTAAAATACAAGAACCAATAACCCCCACTTAAGTTATACTTGAATTTTTTTTGAATTTTTGATAATTTAAACGAATATTTAAACCAGATCCGCAATTATATGAACCACGATTTATAAATATTTGAATGAACTTAAGTTTATAGTTCCAAAATTCCTCTGAACCGAATCTGAACAGATAGGAACACTCACCCTTCACTATTTAAACCTATGTTTCAGAAAAAAAATTGAATAATAAAAAAAGACCTTCAAAATACTATTATGTTTCAAGTGCATTGGGGAAATTGTCAAAAATACAATTTTCCTTGTACCACTTTTCAAAAATACATTAATCATTTTTATCTTCGTTTTTTAAGAGAGAAAAACACACTTATAATATTTGGCTTAATTAATCTAAGACTTAGGGTTCAGAGTTAAGCGGTGGGGTAGGATGGGGGTAGGGTTTAGGAATTTAAAATTTAGGATTTTAACTAATTTTTTAAAAAATTGATTTTTAAAAAAATGGTATTTTGAAAATGTTTCTTTAATAAAGGTAAAAATGAAAAGTGATACAAAAAAGTGGTATTTGTGAAAATTTCCATTGTATAGATTAGTTCGTACATTTAAAACAGAGCCAATACAATTCATTAACAATGTTACAAAACAAACTACACTGAAATCTCATTCTACTTGTTTCATCATAATTTAATTGAATTGAATTGCTGGACCAATTAAATACCTTATCTTCTTTAGATATTGATCAAGGTTATATGTAACACTCACGAGGAGATAATAATATTTATACGAGAACAGTTCAGATTAGGCCCTATTAATAAAATCAACTACAAACCACTAACCATACCGCAGAAAAATGAAAAGAGCACAAACGTCTAACCCCAAAGATATTTAATAAAAGTTAATAAAGAGTTCAACAACCAACAAGCCACGAACACTTGATCGTACCAAAGTCAAATATGGGGTTTTGATATGTTTCCACTCATAATATTTTCTGTTTATGCGATGCTACATGGACCATCAACACCGTTATCCGTTTGCATTATTCTCTATATCTTTTTTGGAAAATGTCATCTCGTCCCATCATCATATGATGATCTCAAACCTCATAATGGATTAGTTTTTTCTTTGTTGTTGGTTTTGCTTTTGGTAGCCATTTTGGGGTCCATCTTAAGTCGGCGTATGTTTTCTTTAATACCAAATATAATGAACTTGGATTATCTTATAACTAGTCTATAGAAACTAAATTTATAGACAAAGTGTTCTTATCTTCTAATATATAAAGATGACAAAACGAGCCGCAACTCATGAAAATCAGATCAACTCAGCTTTTATGAGTACAAATTATGTTTTCTACGCTTATTTATTAAACATGAATTAAGTTTATGAGCTTGACTTTTTTGAAATTATATATACATCTATATATTAGAAATATTTTATTTTATATTTTAATTTTATAAGATAAATATAATTAATATATAAATTATATTTTAAGAAATTTATCTAAAATTTTTGCAAGAAAAATACACATTATCATATAAATCTCTTATATAAAAACATACAATATTTGGTCATTATTTTTCTGAAAATTCACTAATCTTAAATTAAGTATTTTATTTCACATTTAAAATTATTTTTAATGTTTAATTTTTAAATTATGTTCTAAAGTTTATTTTATTACTCTAAGATTTTATTTTATATTATTATTATATTTTTTAATAGATCACAAGCTAACTCATTTAGGTCGTGATCAAAATGATCTAAATTCGAATTTATATAATGAGATTCATATAATAAATGAATCGAGCTGAACTAGCTCATGAAAGATATGAACTCATGATGAGTTGAGCTGAATGATGAGTTGAGCTGAGTGAAATAACTCATTTTGACACATCTACTAATATAGGATTAGATTTACACCTGTTATTTTGGTTTATAACTTTGTAGTTTAAAAAGTATATCTGAACTGAACCAAAAGTAATGGAGATTATAAATTTACAATAGTAATATCTCCCGAACTGCAAAAGCATACCATAAAGATATAGTAGTAGTGTAGCACATGGAAGCCCTCGTAGTGGAAGACTTTGAATCTGCTCACTAAGAAGATATTTGATTTATTATTTGATTTTTTTCTCTATTGTAAAGATATAGTAGTAGTGTATATAGTACATGGAAGCTCTCATAGTGGAAGACTTTTGAATCCTTTTACAGAGGTGGCCTTGGACGGAAGCGAAAGAAGCGGCTGCTTCTGGCCGCCACTTAAATATTAATTATACCGGCCACTTAAAAATGTATGTATTCTATAGTTCTTGTGGTAAAACTATGCATTAACGTAGAGAAGGTGGTGAGTTCAAACCGACCTTGGTGGATTTTTTTTAAAAAAAAATTTACCTATAAAAATTAATAGAAATAAACCACATTTTTTAGATTTGTTTATGGTCCAATAATTATAAGGGCCGGCTCTGTCCCTTTACTAAAAACATTAATGTAATATTCGATTTTTCTCTTCAAAATTGAGATTAAAATGAAGAATTCATTCGAAACCTACTCTATTTTTCAAGTTAAGGCGGAGTGAATATAAGAAATAGAATCTTGATTCTTTTTACGTCATAGAATCTTGAATATAATTGTGTAAAGAGAGACTTTGATATATCCCAATCCTAATAGTAGTTCTCTTAGTAGGATTCTAACTTATCTATTCGCACTCAATCTTATCTTAAGGTGAATCTTTATCCTAATAAGATTCCCTAGTAAATTGCTTTATTTTAAAAGTAACCATACTGTTATAACATTTTGGAAGTTAGAAATACTATATGTTTAAAGATTTTATTCTAAAGTAGACAATAGAGGATTATTGACGCGTTGATAAAGTTGTCATATGTGGAATAAAATCTGAACACCGGACCAGCTTGTACATATATCACCATTACCAAGCATATCCAATTCAACACTCAACAAACCGGACCAAAGTGCCAAATTCATCAATATTTTGTTTGTACTTCTTAGAGAATCTACAATAGAACATTATTTTTTTCTCTATAATTTACACTAAAATAAAGTAATATTATTATAGAATTATTCTATTATAGAGTTGAATATAGAGTAATATTTTTCCACTCCAAATATAGATTAAAAAATAACATTACTCTATATTTTATTATAGTAGAATAACTCTATTATAAAGTAAACCATTGAAGCAAAAATTACTATATAATAGAATTGTTCTAATGTAAATTATATAAAAAAAATAGTGTGCTATTGGAAATGGTTTTAATCTTCATTAATGCTTGAAACTATAATAGAATAGAACCCATCTTTGGGGAAAAATATCTATGTATCAAGAATCTGATGCGATATATGTGGTTGGTCTCGACTCTTTAAATTCATCAACTGGATCAGTGACTATATCGATGAATCAATTAAATTTTAACGCGTCACTGCCTAATACTACACTTTTTGTCATTGATTGATAGAGAACTAAGATGATCTCACAATTTTAAGAACTAAAAATTGAGAATTTAATAGAGATTGATGCGATGCCTCTTTTCAAAAACTAAGAGATTTGCAGCACAAGATCACAAGAACAATTTCTTTAGATTAGTTCTTTTTGCCTTTTTTACTTATATATAAGAACATTAAACTACCTAGTGACCTCATCAATATGTAACATTTCCACTGGGCTACTACATAAGCCTCCAGCAATTTTGTCGTCTTTGTTCCAACGAACTAGCAATGATAGAACCAGTTATAACTACAGAACACTATTATCACGCTATGGTGACAGCTCCCATGTACTTGTATTCCCATCTTCTTTCCATGTATTTGTGCTGTTTTCCCTGCAGCTGATCAGCGACTGGCGATGTAAGAGGAATAACAACCCGATTGTGGTAGCATATGAGATCATTCTGCCACTCCTACAGGTGTCCTATGATATTATTGTCATAGTCGACCAAAGTTTTTTTTTCATTTATCTTTTGATTTTGTGGGTTTTGTGGTTCAGTATTGTAAAAACACACTTGTACTACCATATTCAAGTCCCAAGTCTACAAGTTGATAGGTTCTTTTTTTCCAGAAAGAACATGTATGGTTAGAGACGTCGTGATGAGCTCAATACAGCCTAGCGTGGTCCAATTGTTGTATCAAGTGGGACAAGCAGATTGTCTCTGACTTGGCCCTAAATATTTAGTGCAGTCCAGTTCCTATGGAACTATAGATCTGCAAGTAGTTTTAACCGCCAATAAGTCAGATGTGTTCTTACGAAGTTGATCCTGATTTTGAGCTATATCACAACTGTTGAATGCGACAGGCTCAGGCATTACAAAGACTTGTAGGAAGCATGAGTAGCTTGTGCGTATATGAATATGACACTGATAATAGTAGAGAAAATCAAAAGTTTATCTGCGGTTTCAGAGTCGCCATTAATTTCTATCCAACCCTGGTTGCATTGACAGAACTTATAGACTGTTCAAAGATCTTATAACGCTGATTTGGATTCTCTTCCTACCATTATCACCAAATATTATGTACACAACAAGGATCTAGGGAAAATACTAGTACATACATCCACCTGTAAAACAAGTCTCTAACAAAACGTGGGCACTACCAAACTTGTTACCTAAGACTAACTAGCACATACTGTAGTTGAGAGAAACACAAAGCTCCTTAACTTTATGTCCGGAGTCTACTTAAGCTGAGCTCGACTTTGTTTTGAGAATCAGCTCTCCAGAAGAACAAGTGTCGTAGAGAAGGTAAAAAGTTTGTGGGAAGTTAGCAAGAAACTAGTTGGTTGATTTAAACATGCAAGAGGGTTAATATATATTCTCCTGGGATTTTACTATCACAATGAGTGTTGTTAATAGTGTGGACAGATAACTCTATAAATTATGTCAGGGGTTATACGTTGCTTACACTGTCTAAAGAAGCTTCGAAAGTGGATTTCATGTCACACACGCCAATTTTAGACACCATGAAGGCCAAGTCATGAAAGGAACAACAAATAATCATCAATTCACCAAGAAGACAATAAATAAAAAGTGTAATAGCACACAGAAACTCACAAAGAAGACTGAAGGATTCAGTATCTGGTGAAAACACTCCATCAAATCATTATCAGTTTTCGTTACTGAAGAAAAACATGAACAGCTAAAAGTTGAGCCTGCAAAGAGAAAACAAAAGAGCAAAGGTGTATAGAGTATGACGATCATGGAAAAGAAAAGGAACATGTTTACTCTCAAGCAGCAGCCTTCTGTTCCTTGCTCAATGCAATCACGACTTTCTTCAAGATGACATCGACAGGCTGGTGCGCATTCTCCACCGCTTTTGAGATAGCTTGCCACTTCTCACCATGCTTCGGCTCACAAGCTACACATTTGGCAAGCACCTCCTTCTGGCTCTCTTCAGTTCCATGTTGAAGTTCAAATTTGTAATACAACGCCCAGAAGTCACCAATATCTGGAGTGAGGGTCACAGCCCGTTTTAACCACGCTCTGGCTTTCTCCACCTTCTTGTCTTGCCAGAAGAGCTGGGCAACAGCTGCAGTGACATGCGGGTCACGATCACACTTCTTCATAGCATCCATACTCTTTGTTTTCCGGCGAGGACGTGGCGCCATCTCCACATCCGCAGCCCAGAGGATACCACTCGTAGGACACTCTTGGAGAGCCTTTGACATCAGGTGCTCTGCATCTCTCTTGTTGTCATGTCTCAGTTCAGTACGAATAGCAGCTAGCCATAGCTCATCTTTGTGAGGATTCTTCTTCCTGGCCGTGGTGAGTATAGCCCGGGCTTTGTTCAGCCCATTCACTCTCTCTTCAAGATTAGCGAGCGCTAGCCACAGAGGTATGCACTCTGGACAGTGCTTCAAACCAGATTCATATGCTTTTCTGGCCTGTTCCAGATGATTGAATCGTTCCTCAAGCTGTCCAAGCATCAACCAAAGCTTGAAGAATTTTGGGAACTGCTTCAAGCCTTCATTAATCAATCTCCTCTCCGCCTCTATGTCGCCAAGTTCTCTCTCAACAATGGCTGATTTCATCCACACCCTCTCTGTCCCTCCTCTTTCCCTTGCTTTTGCAAGAAGCATTCTCGCCCTCTCCGGCTCCTTGTTCTCAAACTCCAGCTTGAAAGCAGCAAGCCAGATTTCTTCCGAGTTGGGAATTGCAGCATAAGCCTCTTGTAGAATAGCACGGGCTGCTGGAACATCACCAGCAAGCCACTTCTCTTTAGCACCCATGAGCCAGAGAACTTCAGCTTGAGGGACATATGTCACAGCCTTACGCAACAAAGCATCAAGGGACTCCTTACTACCGTGGCTCTTTTCAAGCTGAGCTGCTTTAAGCCAGATACTTTTCTTGGTCAAGAATACAGTAAGAGAATGGGCGTATATTGCTCTTGCAGTCTCAATGGAGACTCTCTTCTTGCACTCCTCTGCATCAGCAACCCATGTTCTCTTTCTATCCTCTTCCTCGACTCCAATACCAATAGTGTTCTTGATAATAGCCTGGCATGTTGCGACAGACCCGGCTCTCTCAGAGGCCTCAGCCTCATTCATCCAATTTTCTCGGTCAATAACAACCCCTTCTCTCTGCAGTGTCTTTATACCCCTATCAATAATCTTCCCCACCATATTCGTGTTCCCATTAGCCTCCTCAAGCTTAGCAGCTGTAATCCAAATAGCCGGCTCCTTAGGGAGCTTCTCTCTAGCTCGATTCAAAACCTTCCTTGCATTATCATATGTTTCAAGCCTCGCAAGTGCCAACCATAGCTCAAGATGCAAAGGGCAGCACTCCACAGCCCTGTGAAGCAGAATCCTCGCATCTTCCTCATTAGCCAACTCAACAACAGCCTTCCATAACCTCACCGAGTCTGGAATATGCTCCAGTCCCTTTCTCAGCACCCTACTCTTGTTCTCCTCGTCACGCTCCAGCTTTGCAGCCTCCAACCATAACTTCACAGAATTTGGAATTAGCTTAACTCCCCTTGCAATCACCGCCTTGGCATCTTCAGGATTGGCCAACCTACAAGCTTCAAGCCAAACATCTTCATTTTTAGGGCACTCTTCGCATCCCCTCTGAATCTGAAGCCTAGCTGCTTTGATCTTCCCATCCATCTCCTCAACTCTAGCTGCAGCAATCCAGCCATTGGGATTCTTCGGATTCGACTGAGTTAAACTCTTGTACAACAACCTAGCTCTGTTCCGATCGTAAATCTCTTCATCAGTGGTCCTCTTCATACTCTTCAAATCAGTCAAGTAACCTTTAGGATCCACAACAGTCTGCCCTGAAACAGAATCCGACAACCTATCAAGCTTCAGTGACAACACCGTACCTCTCCCCTCACCAACAGCAGTCAAGTCCGTCACCGGAGTCTGCGCCCACGGAGTCTCCGAACCACCAGCAGCTCTGCTCTTTGGATCCAGTGCCATCACAAGCTCCTTTTCCTTCTTCGCCTTCTCCAAAAGCGTATCAGGAATAGGCACAAAGCTCTCAAACTTCTTCTTCTTGTTACGAAGCGAGTAATCCCCAATCTCAGGGATACTATCCCACTCATCCGCAGACAAAGTATGCAACTTCCTCTTCAAATCAGCAAACTGCTCAGTAATCTTAGGGTTACTCGCTCTATACTTCTCAATCTCCTCCTTGAGCTTCGCTTCCCTCCTATCTTTCCTCCTCGAATCCATCCTCTGATCAATAGACTCCCAGATCGCATCAGCCTCCTTATCATCCTCATCGTACTCCGCATTCGCAAACAAACCAGCATCGTTCCCTTCAAACTCATCAAACTTCTGATTCTCATCGTACCCCTTCTCCTCCGCTTCTTCATCATCCTCCGCCTTCTCAGCCGGAGCAGGCGCTGCAGCAGCAGCCGCGGCGGATCTATCAGGAAGATCAGGAGCCGCACGAGCAGGACCGATATCTGACCTAGTAGTGAATCCCGTAGCGCCACGACCTAATCCGGCGACGTAGTTAGACGGAGGCCTTGAATTGAGGAAATCGAGACGTGGCTTCGGAGGAGGAGGGGCGGATCCTCCTGCTTGCATCCCACCGAGAAGAGGGACTTGGATGATCACGGTAGAGAAACGAGAAAGGCCGAGATCGGATAGGAGGAGATTCGAATTCGTGAGGTTAGGGTTTCGGATACGGAGGGAGTGACGGAGGAGAGGTTGAGGAAGATCGGTGCGTTGGTGGATTAATTGTTCGAAGGCGGAGAGGGTGGTTGCGTTAGGGTTTACGTCGACGGAGAGAGTCTTCCCGTTCGGAATCGAGAGGAACACCATCGTTTGTAACTTCGTAGAGATTCTTGGAAAACTGAAAAGAAGCAAAAAAATATACAAGGGCGAGCTTGGTTTATAAGGGACGAAACAGTCGGTTTATGTAAAGACGGTCGAGGATATAATGGGCTTGGATATGGGCTATTTTGAACTCGTTTTTGTTAGACCTACTCGAAGTTTTCTTAAAACGACGCCGTATTACCTTCAAAAGAGTTTTCTTACAACGACACCGTTTTATATTCGACTAAAATAAAAAAAATAATATGCGGTGAGCGTGGATCGAACACGCGACCTTCAGATCTTCAGTCTGACGCTCTCCCAACTGAGCTATCCCCGCTTGTTGATTATCTTACCTCTAACTGATATTTATTAATACGAGTAAATACACAAGATGGTGGTTCTTACAACTAGAACACAGTGATCAGGTATAGAAGCGACGCATTAATAAGTCAAAGAACCAATGAGATCGTGATACTTCAGAATCTTTTAAAACGATTTTAACTTTTCAACTTGATCTCCCCTTGAGGATCCCATGGTACTCTACCCTCTTCACACACCCGGAGGTTTGAATGTGATGTTTCTTGTCATCGTCTTCATTAACAAACCACAAAAGAATATAAGAGATAAAGACTGGTTAGATCCTGAACATAAGGAATGCCAGAGACCTGAGAATAAATTAAAGCATTAGAACAAAATAGTTTAAGTCTTCACCATAAGTCTACGCTTTGCAAACTCTTAGGACACAAGATACAATTTGGAACTCAAGGCAAACTTGCTGTAACTCTAAGACAAGCACCTCAAAACTCAAACCTAATCAAAGCTTGAACATCATGAGACAAAAAAGAATTCACGTTTAGCCAATAAATGACCAACGGAAAACTCGTGAAGAGCACTCCCCATCAGTGCCATCTCTCCAGTATGCAAAGAAAACCAACATGGAAAAAGGAAATCGCAGAAAATATCGGAAAACTAGTGGACTAAATGTATAAGGCGAGGCATAAGGGATGATGAGCAGAAGCAGAGCCATGAGATAGAAACCTCCTGAAGCCAAGACAAATATTGCAAGCCAATGATGCTGTCCTAGAACCAGGTATAAGCCTGCGACAAAAGCCAAAGACATGGAGATAATAGAAAACCCAAGAAGGGGCACAATAAACTTGAAAGTGGTCAGCATGCACTTCATGTCAGCCAGTTGTGTCCCTATAAGAGCAACTGTTGATATAACAGCACTATAGACGGCGATACTATTGCAGATGACAAAAGCATGAAAGGCTGATTCTTTGTAAGAATGCTTCACATTTGACTTGAACTCTGTGCTGTTATAACCTAGTGGCACACTCAAGCCAGCAGCAAAAGCCATTGTAGCCACCAGTGTTGCGACCACCAGAAGAGTGTTTACTCTGTCCTTGTACATATTTAGGGTCAAGTCATCATCTGTGGTGGGACTGTCTGCTTTAAGATGAACACGTGGAGCTCTAGTGGTACCAGCAGACACCAATGCCACCCATATCAACCACTGTAAATACATATAATGTCAACAGCTTTGGACACAATGAGAATGTGTTTATAAAAGCACAAACCTGTTGGAGTGAAGGAATGGCAGCCATATACTCCTCAGCTGCATCCAATGTAGTGAAACCTTTGTGATTCAATACTTTCAAGTCAACTCTGCTATCATGTATGAAGAGACTTACAACCTTGGGATGAGAGTTTATGCTGGCTAAATGTAACGGTGTGTTTCCTTCCACATCTTCCTCATTGATTAACCTTTTGATGTCAGGTTTTCTTAGCAGATAGCCAACAGCTCCTACATTCCCGGTTGCAGCAGCCACATGAAGAACGTTTTGGCTCTGTGAGTTAAGCATCTCTATTGTGTCTGGATGGTGTTTTAAGATGACCTTGAGAGCTGAGTTTTGACTTGCAGTGCAGGCTGAGTGGATGGGGAAAGAACCATCTTCGTTCTTTATGTAAGCTATCTGTGTAGAGCTTCCAAATCTGGTTAGCATATGCTCCACGCCTATGTCATACCCAATGGATGCTGCAAAGGACAGTGGAGTTCTTCCATCTTCATCCTTCGAGTCTACTAGATCTGAGTCACTCTCCAGTATAGCTTTTAGAACATCAAGATTCTGGCTTCTCAAGGCAGCACACACGACAGACTTGCCAACAAAGCTTGCATTCAAACCCTGTAACATATGCTCTACAAGTGAAACATGTCCAGCTTCAGCAGCCATGTACAATGGAGATACACCCTCCTTGTCCAGAAGAAAGCAAGTGCTCTGATCTTCTCGAACAAGTTGAAAGGAAACAACTACATGGTTCCCTTCCAAGGCGAGGTGCAGTGCAGTATGACCATCATTGTTAGACACACTTAATATATTCTCAACTAGTATCTGCTCTGATCCAAGCAGAATGTTTCTATCTTGCGGAAGCCTCCTTAGGGACTCAACGAGAAAGTCAACTATAAGCTCGTATCCTGCAGCAGCTGCAACATGGAGAGCAAGGTTTCCTTCGGAGTTCTGCCTCACTAGAAGAGTCTGATAGTGAGAAAAACTGGGAGCAAAGTTACCAACTAAAGTAGGGTTCCAACTTCTAAGAATGTTTAGCTCATGGTCGAGAATACGCCGCACTAAGTGGTCATGACCGTAAATGGCAGCAAGATGCAGGATTGTGTTTCCCTGAAAAGTTACCTGATCAAGAACAGGAATCTCATTTTCCTGCATAATCTTTTCAAGATCTTGCACCTTACCCATAACCACTGCCCTATAAGTCTCAGGATCCATAGATGTAGTATATAAACTGAATCTTACTTGTTGACCTTTCAAACGAGCAACAGACCCTCTTCCTTAGCGATATACTTGACCTCCTCAAAGATGCTGAGAGTTAGTTTATGCTTCAGAACATGAATCATCAATAGCTTAAAGACATAAAACATTCATAGTACCGATCTGACTCTTATGAAATGTGTACTAATGGTGGACTATTTTTGACTGTATATGCTAACAGCAAACAGCTACAGCTGCCTTGACTTGTAGAGTAACATGCAATCGTGAGAACAAGTAGTCTTAAAATAATCAGGGAAAAACTTGGTAAAATGTTTATTAAAGAAAAGCACTGGATCCATATTACAGATATAGATGTGTTCTAATCTTGGAGAAAGCTTTTTGATATATCTGCTCAAGAGGATCTTAACTTTTCAACTTGATCCGTGGTTGAGGATTACCATTGAATACCTCTTCACACACTTGGAGATGTCATGTTTCTCATCATCATCTTCACTAACAAACCACAAAAGAATATAGATAAAGACTGGTTAAATCATGAACAAAAGGAATGCCTGAGACCTGTGGGATAACATAAG
Source organism: Moricandia arvensis (assembly GCA_905132765.1). NCBI lineage: Eukaryota > Viridiplantae > Streptophyta > Magnoliopsida > Brassicales > Brassicaceae > Moricandia > Moricandia arvensis. The sequence goes on along the minus strand of CAJHQP010003939.1, from coordinate 14,795 downwards.
GTCCAAGGAGGACAAGCATCACATTACAGATATAATATGTATCTTGTCATTGAGCACGCTATTTTGTTTTGATGCAGCCTTGACGCCGTAAATGAATGCTGAAGACATGAAGAATAGAGTAAAGAAGAGTAATGGCAAAGCCAAATGAAAAGCTCTATGTGCGAGTTTTTGTTCTCCCAACTATATGCTATAACGGAGCAGTGCATTGCCAAGGTATCACATACCATAAAGTTTGAGAAGGTACTGTTATCGATCAAAACAGCCATCTTTGTTCTGTATATTCAGGATCTTTGAGTTGGGCATAGTAAAGCTAGTTCGAGGTCGCCAGTTTATGGTGGCCATGTGCAAAGGTGTATTCCTATTCACATCTTCCTCCTTGATAAGATTGTTCTTCGCTGTACCAAGTCTCCTGATTTAACCTATCAGAAAAGATACAGCTTTGCCACTCTTTGCTGCAATGTGAATAACGTTCTGACCTTTTTTGTTAAGCTGCTCTATTGAGTCTGGACAATGTTTAATAAGCTCTTTAACAACATTTACGTGACCTTTCTCCACTGCTACATGGATGGGAAAGGAACCATCACCATTGCATTCAAAGACGCTTGAGGTTGACCAGTCTAATAGCTTGTATACACCTTCATAAGACCCTACATATACTCCAACCGAGAGACAAGTTCTTCTTTCTTCATTTCGCTCGTTGAGAATAACGTCAAGAACATCTATACAAACAAGTAGGAGCCACCGATTAGTTCTTTGAGCAATGAGATGTGAACAACTTAGTTTGGAAGCAAACCTGTATTCTTGGCCTTTAGGGCTGCGTGAAGAATCGATTTTCTCCCTTCTAATTGTGAGACTTAAGTCAGAGGTTTTGCCATGGACGTTATTATCAGGACGGCTTAGCATAGCATTCACAAGGGATACATTACCAGCTAAAACTGCCAAATACAAGGATCCATGTGTATGCTGCCAAGAGATCAGTCAATCTATAAACTAATGGAATGTTTTTCTTAGGACCATCCTCTTCAGCATCAAACTTGACTGGTCTCAAAGGAAATTCAAACAAGAACTTAAGACTCTAAAGTCGTCTCCTTAGAAAGTTTTTAAAGTATGTAGTTTGTAGAAAGAAAGTGACAAACCTGAGCAGTGTCTTTTGACGGAGGCGAGTCCGGTGAGAATGGAACAGGATCGAAATCCTTGGGATCAATTCTAATAGATACATACTATTACATAGATTAGTTGGTTAGTATCATACCATGGTACACACAAAAAAGTATTACGAATTTGAAAAACCTTTGGTTCTTATATTTTATTCTACCCATGGCTCAATTACATACATGCAAATCAGGTCTACTGGACCTTTTCATCTGAACGGCACTATATTCCAGACCAAATCTATACAAAGATGTAACACCAAGTTACCAAACACAAAGTCATCAACATTAAGCAACTTTGATTCGTTTCTACCAACACAAATGTACATTTCTTTGTCTATGTTTTCTCACACTTTTAGAAAGTGAACAGTAGGACAAAGCTAGTGAGGAGAACTCTAAAACAGTACAAGACACACACCCACACAACATATTAAAAACAAGAAGATTCTTCCCAGTGACTTATCGGCCTGCAGTATCTGTCTTCTCATCCTAGGCCCGCTTGTCCCTGCCAGATTGTAAGTGTCCGGATACGTGAATCTATCCATCACCCGTGTTCCAAACAACCTCGTAGCTACCATCTCTCCAACCATCACCATCATTGGATCCATAACAGGTGAGTACGACAAACTATTCGAACTCATCACCCCTGAGACAGGGTAGTAACCATCCTGTGGGTTATTGAAATGAACCCGTTGAGATAACCGAAGATCGGTACTCGAATTCGCCATCTCAAGCTTGTAAACCGGTCTTCTAGGCACAACAGCACTGCTTTTCCCTTTGTCCTGACTATTGCCACCGCCTCGGCCATACAAAGGAACCAAAGTAGAGTGAGACACTTTGGATTTACAAACAGGACACTGATTATGTCTTTGGTGTTCATCACTCTGTACATGAAGCCATTTGTGAATGCAGGGCCAGCAGAAGAGGTGGCCACAGAGGGTAACAACTGGTTCTTGCACTGAGTCTAGACAAATGTTGCAGTCGAAGCTGGAATCACCATTGGTATCTTCAGAAGGAACCGGGGTTGTGATTTGGTCTGGCTTGGTGTTCTTGAAAGAAAATGCACCTTCTCCGTAGAGTTCTCCAGCTTCTTCAAAGGAATGGTCCATGGCCATTAAGTCAAATTTCTGATTTGCAGCAACAAAGAATGATCAGATCCAGATGATAAAACATTGGTATAAATCAGGTGAAGAAACACACAAAGATAGCATATTTAAGTCAAGATGTGGTGAGAATTAGGTTATTCAGAAAGGTATCCATGATTATAAAAACAAAATCATGAGGATGATTATATGCCTAAACCCTTTTTTTATCTAGCCAAGAACCCTAAATTTAAAAAATTAACAAAAATTTGTGATTCAAATTGAAAGTTGGAATCTTTCTGAAAACCCATAACTAATTATCAATATAATCATCGTTGGATCAAGTTTGTTTAAGTAACACAACAATGAATCTGTGAATATAAAACAAAATCAATAATAGGATTATATGCCTAAACCCTTTTATCAAGCCAAGAACTCTAAAAATATGAAATTTAAGAAAAAACTTGTGATTCAAATTGAAAGTTAAAATCTTTCTGAAAACCCATAACCGATTATCAATAAAACCATCGTGAGATCAAGTTTATATAAATGAAAGCAACAAACTTGATCAAATGTAACGCTGAACCAATAAAGAAAAGATCTGAAAGCAGAGAGAGAGGGTCAAAGTCATCGTCTACAGAATCCATTCAAATCTAAAGGAAAAAACACCCAATTCAAAAGACCCGAGAAATCGCCGGTGAATAATCAAAGTCACATATACAAGCAAACGAAAACGCAAAGGCACGAATATAGGAGGAAGAAGGAAGAGAGAGAGAAGAGAGAGGTAATACGAACCCGAGAAACGGCGACGTTTGAGGGAAAAACCTTAAGAACTGTATTGATGACTGAATTGAACAGAGAGATGTTAAATTGAGAAATTGAGAAATTGAGAAGAAGAAGAAGTCTTTAGCGGTGAGAAGAATCTGGGTTTTGTAGAGATGCAGCAAATGAAGTAAAAGGCTTCACATTTATATGGTTTTAAGTTTTAATATATTTTTTTTAAAAGAAGAAAGATATTGTTATGCATTGAACTCGATAACGCAATGATATTCGAATGACGTGGCAATGTTAAAGATTCGCCGGGTTTTTTGGTAATTTATTTATTTTAAAGATTAACCTTTTTAACCAGTCATTAGCCCATAGACTTTTTTTGTAAGATTTTTTGGAGACTTTCATTGATACACACTTTGTTCTCGGGACTATATAATATACAATCCTTGTAATAGTAAAACGCGCTAATTGTTTTATTGGCCAGTGACTTGGCCCTATCATTGATGTGTGTCTTGATTACTTACTTATCTTAATAGTAACTTAAGAGCATCAGCAGTGGCTCATTGCTTGAAAGACTACCTCACATAATTATTTTAATGTTATAATTATTATTTTTTAAAATAAAAAAGTTTAGTCAGTAAGAAGAAGACACGTGATCAAAGGAGTACCTCAATTGTCTTCCATCATCTCTTTGCAGAGGGACGATTCTACAAGTTTGTCACTCTCTTTCCTCTTTTTCTAATTTTTTCAGTTATTTTAATCTTAAGAATTCTGTTGAGAAACTATCACTAATGGTGGCCTAATATTGACTGACAAACAAAAAGTAATTTAGATTTGTATTTAAGGATTTGTCTGGATGGATAAATACGATCGCACCAATTTTGTTTCCAATTTTCTTTTTTTTTTAAATCAGCAAAATAGCTCTTTATTTATGTTGTAACGTTCGTGTCACGACGCACAAGTGTTCAATCGCTTTTTTTTAGGTGCATTCACCAAACATTTTTATTTCGTCATTAATGTTTGCACGTATAGAAAGAAATATATTTTTATTCAGTTGCAAAATTATCTTTGGGTTGTGGTGGTTGCAATGATCTTTCGTTGTTCTGGTGTGTTATTGTTTATTCGGGCTATGGGGTTTGAGCGACGAAGCTTGGTTGTGTGGAGGTTATGGTGGACTTCTATCTAGGTTCAAAATGGACGTCAGAGAGTGCGTTCAAGCCGTATCCGAGAGATGTTTGGATCGTAAAGCGATCTTTCTGGTCGGATTGTGAAGTCTTCGTTCTTAATCTTGTGTGGGGATGGTATCGTTCGGCAAGCCATAGGCGGCAGTGATAGATCCGGGTTGAGAAGGCACGATGGTGTCTTCGGGTTCTACAAGTGGATAGTATCGTATGGCGTGCCGAGGGCAGCATCGATTTATCCAGATTATTGTTATTGCTACTTTCGAGGTCTTAGGCACTGGTTTGTCGTATGCTTTTGTGTAGCTATTTTTAGTTTATTGAGTCGTAGTGCGATGTTTAGTTCTTTTGTCTTGTTAAAGTTGTGTTTGAAAGCTGCCCCGGTGTGTGGGTTATGGCGGCCTGTTCTTTGGGCTCTTGATTCTGGGATATCTTTTATCCGCCAGCTTATGTATTAAAACATCGTATTCCACTTATGAATGTATTTCAATTTGAGAGAAAAAAAAAGAAAGAAATATATACGTACATTATGTATCCTTACCAAGTCAAATTTCTTGTGAATCATTCCATATAACACACGCAATAACTCCTTGTGAATATTTGACTATATACTATTGTTGCAGCTACATATCTGGCATAGCCAGATTGGACGCCTTACCCCATAAATGTCAATGTTTTCATAATATCTACTACATTCTCTTTCATTTTAAGTCTCACTTTACTTATACATCTAATCATATTTCAATTAATAAAAAATAAATTATAATATAAAACTAATAGATTATACATCAAAAGTCGAAAACGATATTTATTTTGTAACAAAAAAAATTACAACAACATTTAATATGAAACATAGAGAGTAATATTTTTTAAAAAATTGTATTGTTTTAAAATATAAAATGTTTTAACATATCTATGTAACTTTAATTTTAATAAAAACTATTTAACCAAAGGAGAATTTCAAGTTTACCACTTTTGTTGTACCACTTTTTATTTTTACTTTCATTTAAGAGATATTTTCATAAATATCATTTTTTAAGAGATAATTTTTAAAAAAATAATTAGAATCATAAATTTTACATTTCTAAATCCTACCCCACCTTACCCCCACCCCTCAACTCTAAACTCTAAGTCTTAAATTAATTAACCTAAAAGTTATAATTGTGTTTTTCCTCTTAAAAATAAAGGTAAAAGTGATTAAAGTAAAAGTGAAAAGTGGTACAAGGAAAGTAATATTTTTGGCAATTTCTCTTTAACCAGTTAGATTTCCTGCTTTTTAATAATAAGTTGAACTATTTTTAAATTAAATTTTTAGTAGTTTTTAAAAGAAAATGTAATTTTTATTAATTCTTGTACTTTCATCCATAATAACATCATGTGTTATGAAACTGAGGATTATAAATTAATTAGGGCTGGGCAAATAAATCGAACCCGAAAACCCGAACCAAACCCGATCTGATAAAAATGAATCTGAACCGATCCAAACCCGACATAAATACTGAATGGATCTTGTTTTATGGTATTTCAGGTTATGGGTATTATCCAAACCGAACCCGAACCTAAATGGATATCCGATAGAACCCGAAAAATTTTAAATCCCAAAAAATAACTTATACCAAACATGATTCAATTCCTAATATATATCAAAAATACACTAAGATATTATTGAACATCTAAAATATTTATGTATTACATGAATAATTAATTCAAATACTAGTTTAATATATATTTGGTATTTGGTAGATATTAATGTTTGTGTTTAATATTAATACTTAGCTTAATATAAATTTTGGTTAGATCGACTTGAGAAAGGTTTGTTTTTCTCGAAATGTAGATTCTCTTTATTATCTTCTTTAATGTATGTCTAATTTTTTTCATTAGATTTTCTGTTTCAGAGTTTCCGGCTTGGCGTCTTGTTGATTAAAGGTTGAAAGTTGATTGTTGAATTTGGCGGTTGAAACTTGAAGTTTTTAGATTTTGGTTTTGTATTCATTGAATGAGAACTTAATTTTCATAAGCTTGGTGAGAATTTGGTTTTTGTTTTATGCCTTCATTTGTTTGGTTTTCTTTTTTTTATCAATATCTATGTTTACCTTTCGTTTGATTTTGAAAGATCACGTTTGATGTTCCTATTTTTTTTATTCGATTTTACTTATGTTTTGGTTACAAAATAGGTACAAATAAAATACTTTTAAACCGAAAAACCGATTTTACTTATGTTTTGGTTATAAAGTAGGTACAAATCACGTATTTTAAAACCGAAGAACCGATTGGGACCCGGAACTGAAAGTATATTGGGTTGTACCGGTTCTTTGAAGATTTACTAACCCCGATCCGAATCCGATAGAACCCGAACCTATCCCGAATCGAACTTTCATATAATCCGAATGGGGCTGATTTTGATAAACATGAAAAACCGAAACCCACGAAAAACCGAAACCCGATTGGATAAAACCAAAAATCGATTGGGACCCCGAACGCCCAGGCCTAAAATTAATAGAATAAATTAAACAGATCACTGATGGTTTCAAACAAATTTCAAAATAATGTTAATATATCTGTGGCGTGTTAGACATTAAATTAAGGACAATGTAAAACGATGATTGGGTAGAGTGAGGCGAGAAAATGACTTATGAGAGAGCTCGAAGGTGGCTCTGTTCACGCTTGTCAACCTTCACAACTAACGATGATGCTCAGAAAACAGTCTCACGAGACACGTTGTTTTGCTTTGTGGGCCTTTCTTTCTCTTATTAATATACTTACTTGTCTTTTAATTTTTCAGTAGCCGAAGAATCTTGATTTTATTATTTACTCAAAAGCTAAGAACTGTCGTTTGGATGTAGGTTCAGGTTCGTATTTGTTTCTATTAGGTCTGGGTATCTGTTCTTAGCAGTGTTTTTAAAACCAGACCAGACCAGATCGGCTGGTCAAACCGGTCGGACTATAACTCATTAAAAAACTGAGTTTAATTCGGTTTAAAATCCAAATTTGAAAAAAACGGCTAAAAATTAGTGATCTGGGTAAACCTCAAAATCCGACTCCAAAAAATCAACATATAATTAATGTTTTCAATTGTTATAAAAATTTAATATTTCATAATCAGTGTTGAATCTATCACTATTTAATTCTACTTTCTTTAGAAAGAATGTAAAATATTATCTTTTGGTCCTCATATACTATTTTTATTTTGTTATATTCATAAAATTTGAGATTTTAGTTAAAAATAATTGAATACAATAACTTAGACAATTAATAATTTGATGTTTATCAATTTTAGTTTATAGAGTATTCACTTGTTTATTTTATATATAGCTAGATTTATGTTTATTTTTTACTTTTTAGTTAATGAAAGAAAATAAAGAACTATCATATGTAAAACTACTTTTAAAACTATAAACTGTAATATATAATTATAATTATTTATTTTTAAAAAAGAGAAAACTCAGTTTAATTAATTGAACCGGTCCAACCAGTCAATCAGTAGTTATACCGAATCGGTGTTCGGTCTGGTTTTCAAAACATTAGTTCTTAGAGATTGGACCCAAAGTACTTATAATTTTTTTATTTGGTTTCAGATTGGTTTCCTTCGGTATCAGATCGCTTTGGTTCCAAAGATTTTATATTTATTAAATCGTCAAAAAATTTGAGGTGGTACAGGTGTTCAAACCAAATTTTATATTCATAATCTGTCAAAATTTACCCAAAATTTGTTTTATTTATCTAATATTTTATGAAATAACTAAAATAAACTATAATAACTGAAATTAAACATTTTAAACTATAAATTCAACGTTTAAAATTTTATACTACGTGGGAGTATACAACTAAATCATAGATAACGGTACAGAAAAGAAAACTCATGGAGTCATAGTTTTAAACATTTATGTTTTAAGCTCGTGTTTGAATTTGTTCTTATCAAGTCATATCTATTCGACTTATTGGATCCGGGTCTATTCGAATAGGTTTTCTATTTTGATTATTTCGGGTAGACTCATATCTGTACCTACATAATTGTGGTTCAGTTAGTGTACTTTTAGGTCAGTTTCGTTCGAATGTTTGGATCCGATAAAAAAACTCAAGCCTATCAAAACCATTTATGATTTCTTTTTGCCAACAGTAATAAAACTACATCAAAATGTTTTAGGCAACTAGTGACTATCTATTAAAACAAAATACGATAAATTTACTCACCAAGCTATGTTAGAGAATAGATGAGTTAAGATAGTTATGACATCGTTGAAACTCATCAAAAGATTGAGAAAGCATGCTGGTTCATTGGGTTAGATACAATTTTTATCATTTTTGAATAGTATGTTGCAAAAGTTATTTTTATACACTGTATTGCTTTTATATAGCATTACAGAGCTTCTAGCTCTGTGTATATGTGAACTCGTGATTACACCCAATAAACAAATGATTTATGGAGATTTCTTGTATCAATTATCTTGGCGCGTAGAGATTTGATCCCTTTAATCATATCTTAGATAAAATAATTGGTCTGATGGAGGTTCGAAATCAAATATACAAATACAATACTATCTGATACAAATTATTCAAAAGTCGTTCCTCGACGTCCAACACGTAATTGCGATTCAGTTAAATATAATTTTTTTAGAATATTAGCATAATTAAAGCTTTATGTATTCATCATATTGATTCTAACAAAATAGACAGAAACATATCTATCATCTTTTTTTCAGGATGCAGCATGTTTGGTATGAGAATATGGCCGACACTCGTCATCAAATGATTATAAAAACTGTCTGCTTGTTAATTATAAAACATCAAATAAAGTCTTCGTACAAGTATGCCTTATCAAACAAGGGATACTTTCAAGAACCTAAAAGTGGGGTAGGTGTAACGAAGATGTCTATTGACTTTGTTTTTTTTTTTTCCAATGTTCCATTTATATTATTACCTCTGTTTCGATTTAGTTGTCGTTGTGGAGAAATTTTTTTGTTTTAAAATAAGTGTCGTTTTATATTTTCAATGCAAAATTTATTAGTTTTATCTATTATTCTATTTTTCTATTGGTTGAAATGTGGTTAGATGTATAAGTAATTGTGTTTTTATCTAGAAAATAAGTAAAATTAAATAGTTTCTTAATCTACGTATAAAAACCTAGAACGATAAGTAAAACGAAACTGATGGAGTATACAGTGACATTTTTTGCCTTGAATCTTTCAACATTTAGATTTAATAGTCCAATGTTATATGCTTATTTTTCACCAGATTAACAAACCCTTTAGCTAAAAAAAATCACAAGTATAGATTACGATCATAGTGTCTTCATTTTCACAAGTATGTAAATATACCATGCATCTACACGTATATTTTCATAGCAAGAGAATGAAAATACGTCTTCTGTATTTGAAAGATTGATAAATTTGCACATATATTAAGTACAATAACTATTTACAAATTAGCAAAAAAAAAATCAATAACTATTTACATTTATTTATTGCTTTTTACTCTCTTTTTCGTTTCTCCATAAATTTCATAGATACAAAAGGTCACGGAGAAGCATTTATCAAAAAGTTCAAATGATAATGTTATAAAATCAGAGGGTTGGGAAGTTGCGTTATACCCTTCTTTTGACCTTATCTTCGGCCTAAAATAGTTCTCTGAATACATCTTTAGCATATGTCTCAATAAAACATTATTTATAAATAGAGGACGGCAACAACAACAAAAAAACATTACAAAAAAACATTAATCTAACCCTTAATCTTATCATCTGTTTCCAAACATAATCAGCAATCAAGACTTCACCACATAATTGCATCTGAGCCATATCCTAGAACTACGCCTCGGTAAAAAAACAGAACCTAACCAAAATATTCGAAACCAAAACTAGATCAAATTCCTCAAATACCTGAATTATTCATATATTTCTATATATGAAATAACAACCAAACTAAAACAGAGAACTGAACGGATATCCAAATATATTAAAATAATAATTATATTTATATAACACAACTAAATATATATTTATAATTTAAATTTTTATTAAAAGTATTCAAATATATTTTAAAAAGGTAAGTTATTACAAAGTATTTGAACTACCAAAAAATATTCAAAAGTATCCGAATATTTATATCCACAATATCTAAAATATTTAAAATATTCAAGATTTTATCATCTTAATTATTTGATATTTTACTTAAAATATCCAATATATAATTTAAAGTACCCAAACTACCCGAAATAATCGAACTGAAACTGTAACCAGATGAAAACCATATTTTCGGGTATTTTATCGGTTCTTAATTTTACTATCCGAACCGAACAGAAAATAAGTCAGGTAGTAAATGAATCCTCTAACCTCTTATTCAAACTATCAGATATCAGAGATATCCAAACCGAACCGAACCGATATCTGAAATGCCCATGTCTACCTAAAACTATGATGAAATTCATTTGGTCTACATATCGAACTATCAATAAACACTAATTTTGCTTTTCACGTCAAATGATAGTCATGCTATATGCCCATTCTTGCAATTCGTGTCATTAAATACCTCATATATAAGAACAAATCAAGGTACAAGTTGAATCAAGGTCAAACTGAAGTAGAAATAATAAAAAGAATGAAACGATTTAAGTTTTAGTATGCATACTATAATGTCATGTTAGTAGAAGAGAATGATTAAACTCAATATTTGTGTTACATTTATCCTCTTATATATGAAGAGGTTCCTGGTTTGTACAATTGTACCGAAATTTGACTATATTGGTTATGACTAAACCAATTCTACTCTATTCATAAATTCAAATATATTAATAAATTTCATAATAGGGTTTTTAGATTTTTATGACTTTTTTTTAAGTTTGATAATAATTATATCATCATATAATATCTAATTCTATTATATATGACAATTAATTACCTGGAATATATTCGATATTGATAAACAACTCTACAAACAATATTCCACGATAATATTTTTCTCAAAATATTTGGATCGATGGATGGTTATATATGACAGAGATCCCTGATAGAGATGCCCTCGATTGCAGACAATATTGATTTTTTTTTTTTGTATGAATGTGAAATTATATTCAAACAAAGACGGTGTTACATCGGGTGCTTCATTATTTTGACTTTTGTTTTTCCTAAGCAGAAAAAACGAGAATGAAAGTGACCATACGCCAGTTTGCTTGGCAATGCTACGGCATGAATATGATTTTAGAGTCCCTTTACTATACTTGAGTTTTGTATATACAACTGAGTTAATCTGTACAGTTTATGGTCAAGATTTGGGATACAACCCGGAATGATCGGGCCGAGTATTTCGAACTAACGATATAGTATGAAGTTCGACCTGAGTCTAACAAGGTTTAAAGAAATTTTGAATTTTTTTTCTTGGCAAGACTTAAAATAAAATCTTTACTTACTAATCAAATGATTATCTTCCTGAAACGTTTTGTTTATATTATCCACCAAAATAGAACAATTTGAGTTCGGTGGAGTCTTGTCCTACTTTGGGAAAAATATTCATATCAGTCCAAGAACATTCATTTCTTTTGGCTTTCATTCAGTTTGTCCTACATAACATCCTTATCCATAAACTGGATATGGTTTGTTTCTTTGCTTGTGCAAAAACTTGAGTATTTTCAAAACAAATATCTTTTGCTTCCAGGATCGATAAAGAGCTTTTCCAATTCTAAATTCTCATTGTTTAGTCCCTTTTGCGTACAACAAGCTCTCACAGAATACAATATTTGAACTTCTGACAAGACCTTAGCGTGTGTTCATCAAAAAGGTTAAAGAACCGAACAATCATATTATTTAGTCTAGTCCAAGACTAATCTCAATGCCTTTAACCAAGAGATGGAAAAAATAATATAAAAAACATGACATCATATTATTTATCCATGTCTATATGTTCAGTCATGAAGAAAAGATACAGTAGAAGAAGCATATAAAGAAAGCACAGGTTACAGAGAGAATGAGAATACGAGACATAGGGAGAGAGAGAGAGATCATACAGACTAACAATCTCATTGCAAGAACTTGTCAATGCTAGATGTGAGTGTGGATTTGGGCACTGCACCTATGATTGCATCCTTCTTCTCGCCATTGACAAAGATCATGATCGTTGGGATGCTTCTAACATTGTACGTACTTGGGGCTGTAGGAGAGTCATCGGTGTTTAGTTTGTAGAACTTGATCTTCCCGGCGTACTGTTGTGCAAGCTCATTCACTAGTGGGTCAATCATTTTGCATGGTCCACACCATGGTGCCCAAAAGTCGACAAGTACAGGCCCGTCTGCCTTGAGAACTAGAGAGTCCCATGTCGAGTCGTTGACTATTGAAACTACTATGATGATCAAGAAACAAAAAACAACAACTTATCATTTAGAATCATGAGTGGAAAAGTAAAATAAGTTAGTCAATATAACAAAAGGAAAACGTGATAAGTTGACCACTGAGAGAGCTGACAATCATTCATCTATCTTTGGTCACATGAGTCGTTGACTATTGAAACTACTATGATCATCAATAAACAAATAATAATAATAATATCTTATCCTTTAATATCATGAATGAAAAAAAGCAAAATAAGTTAGTCAATATGCTAAGTTAACCAGCGAGACAGCTGAAAACCATTCATCCATCCTTGGTCACATGAGTCGTTGCTTACTGAAACTACTATGTCATATATACACAAAAACAACAACTTATCATTTAGAATCATGAGTGAAAAAAGCAAATTAAATAGTCAAGATATTAAAAAGGATAAGACTGGATAAGTTAAGGAGAGAGACAAATGAAAATCAATCATCAAATCAATCTCTGGTCACATGGGTATGTTGCCTGCATTAAACCTATATCTATATAATTCAAATCTAGAAGTAAAGATTTGATGTAAACATGATTTGGATAATGGAGTTACATTGCATGTACTGCACACACATCTTAAAAGAAACCATGAATAAAGCACAATTAGAATGAAGTTTGTATGACTCAAAAGCAGGTCCAAGTGAAGGATAGTGCTTCACGTTCTTCGATCATGTCAATTACTGAGAATGTAGCAGAGAGAGAGACATCCTTGCCTAATCTCACTAAACTTATTATCGTGGGGAAAGACTCTACCTGTCTAAAATCTTACGAAAGCAATACTATCGATAACCAGAGCAGTGATTGCTGGTATAGAGTCGCAGAAGCAAGACATGTTAACTCTAAAGCCCAACATCCCCATTGCACAACTAAGCACTTTCTTGTCCTAAAATGTGTATGATCCAATCAATAGAATAGCTGAACAAGTAGCCAACAAAATATCTTATAGGTTCATAACACCTCAAGTTGTGATAGAGCGTACACATTTTGTCATGCTACATATCCACTGAAAGAAGAGAGAGATCCCAAAACGCAACTGTATTCATTTTTTCAACACGCAAAACGACATGACTTGTTCATCTCAACAGAAACCTCATTCTCAGCAGGAAACGTGCGTTCTGACCTAATTCTTCTCCAGATTCACTAATTCAAGAACCCTACCAATCAACACGAATCAAGCGCAGAAGGAAACGAGAACCAATCGAACAGGACGAGATATTAGCAGAGAGAGAGAGAGAGCGCGAGAGCATACAATCAGTAGTAGTTTCCTGAGCTTCGCAGACGACGCCTCTTCGTAATCGAGAAACCCTAGGGTGAATCGAGGTCAACGAAGACGGCGACTGAGAAAGACGGATCCTCAATCCTCCTGATTCCGATGACACGGCGAAGAGCCGACGAGTAGAGAATGAAGCCGATGGTGAGGATGCGATTCTCGTCTCTGAACGGAGAGAAAGCTGAGGAAGAGAGGTACAGGTGAAAGTAGCAGACATGGCTAAGAGAGAGAGAGAGAGATCCTCCTAAGCCCAAGTGTACAATAATAATATCCAGATAACAAAAAAAAAGCTTCTTTTATATATGAAAACAAATAAATGCTTCTTTTTAAAAAATTGATTCTCTAATGTATAAACTCCGAAGATATTTTATACTTTTGAAAATAATTAGTGGAATACTGTAGGCAAATGAAAAAAAAAATTATAATTGTTTTGATTGGTTGAGATTGATTTTTGTAAATATAATAGCAGAAAAACGCATTCATCCTCTTTTCCAATGTCCACCAAAACTGTTTGTTTGTGGAGAAACAAAACAATAGATAAGCCCATAAGCTATGGAAACCTACTTTACTGGGCCTTGTATGAAACATAAGCCCATGTTCTATTTTAGAGAAAGTACAACACGAAAACTTTCATAGAGATCATCCTAGATTCATAATACTACTTGATCAAAAAAAAAGATTCATAATACTGTTATGAATGTTACATTTATTTCATGAATAAAAAAGTCTCTTATATAAGAGTTTCAGGGGAATATTCAGTATCTAGATATGCCTAGAATATATCAAAGAATAAATTTATTCTAAAGAATAAACCCCTTTTATGTTCATCCACATATAAGATAATTATCTATAACACTCCCCTTGGATGACATATCTATAGAGCTCGTAGTGTGCTTAATGTTGCCTCATTAAAACCTTTCTAGAAAAACCAAAACCCAGGGTGGGAAAAAAGAAACCATAGATAAGGAAAAAGAGTACAACACACAACTACTC
>CAJHQP010003938.1:0-60804 GCA_905132765.1 Moricandia arvensis | reverse complement strand
TATAAAATAATAGAATAAATCAAATTATTTTACTGTTTTATTTATTGATATAACAGTTTTTAAACAATTAAAAGAATATTTAATATGTATTAGATAATTATTTAGATATAAATAGATTAATGCTTAAAATGAGAGATTATTGCCAAAAAAAAGAAGAAAATAGGTTGATAGTGGGTCCCGGACACAGTAAGAGGAAACAAAAAAATATTTGGTGGGTCCCATTGCATAATAAAAAGAAAAAAAAAAGAAATAAAAAAGGATATTAGGGTACTAAGAATTATGGAAGGATAACTAGAATACATTTTTTCCAATTGAGGTATAAGAGGTTAATCTTCTTTTGATTTGATCAAAAAAAAATTTCTTTTGTAAACCACATCTAGACAACACGTGGACTTCATTAATGTTGTTGATCTTATCTAAAATGTTTGATTGTGGTTTAGCTAAACCATCTTGTACCAACTTCAAATCATATTTTTTTATGGATTTTAATGAAAGTGTGTTAACAAAAAAAACTTACAATTGTGCACGAAACAAAGATAATTTGAAGCAATCCCACAATTACAATTACATTTAATATGATAACAAAGTGGATAACACGTGTAATGATGATGATGTGGTAGAATCAAAAGGTTCACAAGTCTTCATCAATGACTCTATAGTGTCTTCTCCTCCGTTGATATGTTCGTTGTGATTTTTGCAAACTTCCTTTGATTGCTCTTGGCGCACTATTTGAACCTTTGGATATGATAACCGGAAATATTAAATAGATCCAAGCTCACTGTCGGACAGATTAAGCCTCGATTGCTTGATACAAAATACTATTTTAAAGCTTCATCTAACACGACCAGCATATTAAGAGAAAATAATGAGATGTTCTAGATGTCAAAAAAGAAAAGCTTAGATGTTCTTAAATGAAAACCAAAATTCTACGATATCTATCTTATTAAAGTTGAAGTACCAAAAAAACTAACCCTAAATTATTTTTAGTTACACCTAATATCATTAGAAACTAATTAATCCTAATTTTTAGCATTAATTAGTCTTAAGAAAATTCTTTTAAAAATACAATCACTTAATTCTATTTATTGTCAACATAATTATTGTTTCAAAGAACAATATAGCTTAACAAATTTTTACTTAAAATAAACAAATTATTTATTTTATCCGTAATTGATTGTATATATATATATATATATATATATATATAAATTAATACAAGTAATATAATATAAAATCAACATAAATCACTTTTTTACCATTACGTAAATATTAAAATATATCATTTTTATATCTAAAAATAAGTAATCTATTTATATTATATATAATAACTATTTTCAAAAATTTAAATACTAACGCGTATGAATAATATAAAATTGACATAAAAATAAATATTAATTCAAATACTTACTTACTTATTGTATTACTAATAACTTCATATGTTCTAAAAAAGTTTGATGATACAAAAAATCATTTATTACTGTATATAATTAGTATATAATAAAATAATAATATTCAATGTAATCACAATATTCATGTATAATAAACATATATTGTATGTTTTTAAAAGTTAAAATAAATATCCGTACGGGGTACGGGTCAAAATCTAGTTCTTATTAATTCTCACATGCTCTTCTATATTTTCATATTCTTAAAAATAATGGTCAAAGTCTAAATACGCTTATCTAAATTAACCAATCAAAATCTTTTTCTTTCTTACTTCCTCATTTTCCTCTCTCTCCCTTTCCTCGTTGTAGAGTTCTGATACTCGATTTCTTCTTCAATCCAGCTCGCTTGAATGCTCAAGCTGAATTGAATTGAATTGTCGGCTTTATCTTCCTAACCCAGCCCAATTCAACTTCAAGCAAAGCTTTCATTTGCTCTATAGCTTAAATTGTTCTAAAATCCCTCAGTTATTCAAAGTTAATTCCACAATATCTACATAGATATATTTCATAATTTTGTTAACAATTAACTTATTGAGCATTGTAAACTATGGATGGTCAATCTATTAGGGAATTGGATAATCAATAACTAGTATAATCATACAAAATTGATGAATGTCTGGAATCAAAGCTGATTTGTATTTTGAATTGGAAAACAACTAGAAAAACTAGTAGAACTTGGTATGAATAAAATAGTATAACTATTGTATTAGTTAAAAAATAAAACTAAAAAAACTTGGTAAAATTGAATAACTTGATTAAATTAGACAAGTATAACTTGGTATTGGTTGAACTGTAAAACGTGTAACTTGGTAAAATTGTACTGAAAACAATGTCTAATATGTGTAACTTAGTAAAACTGTACTGAAAACAATGTCTAACTATGTGAAACTTTACTGAGAAAACTGTGTAATAGGAATAACTTGGTATAAGTTTAACGGTAAAACTGTATAAATTGATATAAATTTAATGGTATAAATGTATAACTAGGTGTAACTTAATTGATATCATTTTATATTTTTACTAGAAACAATGGGCTCTTCTTTCAAAAATACACTTTGATTATGATAAACATTATTCGAAAGTCTAGAGATGATTATGAATGGATTCCAAACAATGGTCACTTGTATGCTATATCCTATAAGACATCATCAATTGAGGAGATACTTATTATTCGTTAAAGGATAAGATTTCCAGGAAGATGGACATAAAACTATCTACGAAGAGACTGAATTTGAGTTACATTCCATTGGTAGTGAAACCTAAGAGGCAATCATATATCTTGGATGATGAAGATGTGTTTGTTTATCTAGCATCACTGGATAAAGAGCAAAAAATAAGTATTTTGCATGTAGAGGACATCAAAGAACTATAAATAGTTCCAATAACCAAGCAACTATAAATATTTTAGAAAACAAGTCATACGTTGGGAATTATAGTGAGCTTTCGAGTGGATTACCCGAAGTTGAAGCTAATCTTGGTGCAATCACTCTATATACTCCGACTGAAGAAGCATAACGTCATCATGAGGTGATTGAACCAGTGGAAAATATTGTTAATGGACAATGAGACAATGTGTGTATTGGTGTGGATAACATGGACAACGTGGAGAGCGTGGATAACTATGTGGTAATGGTGCTATTTTTGAATATATTGAACTTCCACGTGTTGTAGAAGAAATCCGACGTGTTATTGAGAGGGAAGATGGTATGGGTATTGAGATGGGTCAAGAATTGTCAAGTAAAGAAGCTGTAAAAGATTTAATTGATAGAGAATCACAAAAGAACGTTTTGGAACCATTATTTCAACTCGGATATAAGTCGATATGTGGTAAAATGTCGGGGAGTGGAAGAAGGTTGGAAAGGGTTTGTGAGAGATGCAAAGATAAATAATTCTGAATTATTCTCGATTAGAAAATACATAATGATGTATATATGCTCTCGGAAAACTTCAAGTACATGAACCAAAAGGAAAGACACACCACGATCAATTGCATCTATTGTTCATGATGATTATTCTGGACTATTCGAGACCCCAAATCCCAAAACCCTTGTTGGTATGGTTAAAAGGAAAATGAGTCTGGAAATATCTTATGCTACAGCTTAGAGAAGAAAATATAAAGTTGTAGAGGATATGTGTGGTAGTCCAGAGGAAGGATACATGAATTTGTATTCATATTTGTATATGTTAATAGCATGATATTAGCCCATACGACTTGCCTTATTTGTATGATTTGTGATTGTCTTATTACTTGGTTGAAGTGTAGACTTTCGTGTATATAAGGAGTGTATATCCAGTTCCACATATGTCTTAATGGATAATTCCAGAAGAAATCGTGAGTGGTATGCCTTACCTCCAGCCTACAAAAAAACTAATTCAAGAAAAAAGTTTCATTTGGTAGAAAAACATCTTAGAAAAAATAAATTAGTGTTGAACAGAAACTTGGGTGACTTGTTCAACTGCTCACAAAGATCACAAGCAACACAAGGATCACACGCAACACAAGGATCACAAGGCACACAAGAGGAGTAGGTTGTGCCTCTGAAAGCGAAACGTTGTAAAACTTGGTGAAACATGTGTTTCATGGTTGTACAACTTAGTGAAACTTATTATTTAACTGGTATAACTACAATAGTTAAACTTAGTAATACTTAGTATCACTAATATAATACAAATTTTAAACTTTTCATTCCTTAAGTAATAAACTAATTATTTATATGTTATATTGGATTTAAATAAAAAATATAATTCTTATTTTTTCTTCACATAACTTACTAGTATTCATAATGGAGGAAATACATTATTCTCTTATAGATTTTGCTAAATATTGATCTTTTAGCATTGCAAAATATATATATGTAATCAATTCAAGTATACTATTACATGATTATATGAGAAATGAATCTAGAAAGCATAATATAATTAGTATAACCATAAAATAAGTCTTTATAGTACATCAAAACTTAGAAAATGCAAAAAACAATAGGTAAGTACAACGCTGAAGAGTTTTGTAAAACTACCAACTTAGTAAAACTTAGACCACAAATTTTTTTTTAAAAAAGTTTCCCACCCAACTTTCCCTCCAAAATTTCTTAATTTTCCACACCCCAAAATCGATGTTGGCAAGAATAAAAAAAATTATTGGGTCTTTCCCATTTCCTTTGGACTTCATTCTCTCTTTCAACTCCCGTTTTCTCTCTCAACCCTGTTTTCTCTCACGCCCTTCCACAATGAGCCATAGTTCAGCCTTTTCTTCTATGAGTGGTGGACAGACAAGAATCAGAACTCCGGGGATACTAAGTAGGCGTTGGTGCAGCGAGGGTATCATCAAGTTCATCTCTAAACCCGATCCAAACCCTTACCGCCGGTATTATCTATGTTTCTATGCGGCTCAAAAGAAGCTAAAATCATTAACTTTAGTTATGGATGGCTTGGTATTATTAGTTGTCTAATAAAACTTTTTATCAAAATTTTATAGATTATGAACAACAATCTTGTCTTCAAATGGGTCGATAAATAATTCACTACTGATATACAATAGTTGGACTACCAAATAATGTTGAAAGAAGAAGTTCATGTTCTCAAAGCAACAATGAGGAGTGAATGACCCAATATTGGAGGATTTGGATATTTGGAGGTTGTATTATTCATATTGCCGTGGTAGTTTTAGGGATTTGGATGTACAAGTAATCTTACATTCAAATTAATGAATTTAGAGTTCTAAATTTTACGTAGTTAGACAATTGAAAAGTAAAACTTTGGCAAATTTAACCTACTTACACAACTAGAAACAACAAGTTATTCTAAGTTTTACAAAGTTAGATAATTGAAAAAACCTTTGGAAAAGTTTAACCTAGTTACACTACCAGAAACAACAAGTTATTAAACTTAGATTTACCGTGTTACAGAACGAGAAATAACACAAGTCATACAAAATGAGATAATTAGAAAAAAATTTTAACCAAGTTTTAGAAAAAGAAAATACCAAATTTTGAGAATATTTAACAAACCACACACAAACGAACAGGTTTTAACAACATACAACATAATTAAATCAGGCGCAAAGGGATTTCAACCCTTGTTGTTCTTCTTGTGACCTCTCTTCTTATCCTTCTTGTGACCTCCCTTCTTGTACTTCTTTTGACCCCCCGCCCTTCTTGTCCTTCTTGTCACCTCCCTCCTTTACCTCTTACTTATCTTTGGCTCTTGTCAAAATGGGAGTCCTCAAATTATGCCTTACTTTTTTTGAAGGACCTCCTTAATTTGCATCACATTTCCTTAGCCGATTTTATTACTTGATCACCTTCTCGCTTTGCACTTATCCAAATGCCTTTGCCTTCTCGCCAACACCGAACTCACTTAGCTTTTCACTTGGTTCCATGGTTCCACCATCATTTTCCTTCTCCAAGTGAGGAGCACCATACCACCATCCTTCTCACTTTCATCTATCTCAACAAATTCCTTTTCCTTTGCACCATAATCATTAGCATCATCTTCCTGCACAACTTCCATCTCCACTTGATGAGCAATATCAAGAATACTCTATTCGGGAACACTCTTCCTTAGCAATCTCACTTATTTTTCTCTATAGGTGTTATCCGGTTATCCAATGAATCAACTTTTTAGTCACATCCTTCATTCATGTGATGAAAAAATCGTCATTGTACTGTTCTTTGAAGAATATTTGTTTCTCCCCTTTGGTATTTTCTTCGTCCAACGATCAACAACTGGATTATCTCTGTCATTGGACCAACCACAATCATTTCCCGTTACTCTTCTTAGAAGAGTAGCTCGGCCGATGAAAATAACACAACTTTTAATATCAAATATGAAACATACTTATATTGTCCTTAATTTGGATACACATATAAGATAAATTACCTTAGTTATGCAAGTTTCCCATTCATTTCTTTGATATTGTATGACTTGGGTCCACCTTTGCCTTTGTACTGCATTTTACACATTCGCAGATAAACAACATCTACACCATCCACCGTTTCATGGTAGTAGTTTCTTAAGCTTAGAATTACCTCAAAGGTCAATAACTACACACAAAAAAAGAAGATAGTCAACAAAAGTTTCCAAAGTTATACCAAGTTTTACATATTTTACATATATATATGTATATATAACTATGAGAAAAACTTCGGAATACCTTCAAAGGAAAAAGAAAGCTTGAATAGCCAATACGTTCCCACAACCCTGTTGAACCTCTTCAATAACCAAGACACATCCTTCCAATTTTTCTCGAATGCAAACCGTCCCAACATGAATATTTCGCACACCTCTAGGTCATCAACAATAATTTGTTCACATGTGATCTTCCTTCTCCAAACTTTCTGTCTCCGAGGATGAAGATAGATAAGAACTACAGAACATCCATCTTCAGACGATCATGAGATGGCTTTCTTTTCATTGCTAACATCTGTTTCTCGACGTCAGCATATGTAATCTTCTTCCCTTGTTAAAAATACTTGCTGATGAAAGATGTAATACCCACGCTTTCATAGTCGTTGGGATAATCATGGCAGTAAAATCTAGAGATGAGTACGAATTCTTTGAGAGAATATCAGATTGGGACGCCATTAACATTAAACCATAACTATTTCTTATTCTCTCACAAGTTGTCTGCATAAAGATTATCCACATTCTCATCCACTTGTGCCTTGGTTTTTTCAAATGGAAGAACTGTTGGAACTGTGAGTGTTCTATGAACCAGTCCACCTCCTTTTGTTTCAGGATCAATTGTATATTGCTTATCGCCTTCTCGATGTAATGCTTTGCTGAAAGCTTAATAACTTTGTGATTCTCGCTTGGAGGAAAGTGCATCCTCAGCGGTTGCATGGCTTGTACTTCTTCATCTAGAAGTTGCACTCAAAAGAAAAATGAAACATGTATATCAAATTAGAACCATCAACATAAAGGTTTACTATGTTGTACATAGTTATACAACCAAACAGTTAAAGTTTAAAGAAGCTCTACGAAGTTTTACAAACCAAATCTGTTTAAGTTTTACAAAGCTTTAATTAGTTTTACAAACTCAAATAGTTAATGTTTTACTTAGTTTTACAAAGTTAGACAATCGGAATCAGTTGAAGTTGTACTAAGTTATTCAAAGTTTTACAAACAGAATCAGTTAAACTTTCACCTAATTTTACTAAGTTATACAATCTTAATTAATTAAAGTTTTACGTAGTTGTTTACAGTTATACTATCAAAGTCATGTTTCACCAAGTTTTCGAAATTATACTAAATCCTACATAATTACTTACCGGTCTGTTGTGGGAATGAACTGGTGTCTTCTGAATCCTACGAGGATGTGTCTTCAACTTGTTCGTCATTTGTTATGGATTCCACTTCGTTTCCTTCTTCGGATTCTTCCTTTTTCAGTGGAAGTTTATTTATTTTCTTTTGCATTTACGTCGTCCGTTACAAGGTCCACAGAGGTGTTGTTGGTGCCTGAGTTTATGTCCCTGGTCACTTGACCGGTTACTACGGATTCAGATGTTTCGGCGGTGCTTGGGATCACAGCGGTCTCTTCTCATTCAAAACTCGAGGCTTCTCCTTTTTTGGTTCGGGTCGACTTCATTCAAAAGGATCGATAGTTTTTTTGTACGTGTCCTCCTATATTGATGCATGACTAAGAATTTGATAGGATTGTCGATGTGTGATTGTTTTTCTTCGACTGAAATTTCTATTGATGGAGAGAGTGGTGATGAATGGAAAGTGAAAGTGATAACAGTTGATTAAGAAAAAATGAGCCAGATAGCGTGAAACATAAAAGAACTTAGACGATTTAAGGGAAGTTTTAAGAAAGTGCATTTGTATTTAATGGGTCGATTGATTTCGGGTTTGGATAGTTTTTGGTAGAATTGTAATTACCTAAATTTACCTTGGTTTCATAGTCTTTTACCATTTATTCTAATTTAAATAAAGTTTAATTAAATTAATAAAACGACAAGAGTATCTAATAAAAAAAATTTATGTTAAGAGCATGTGAGCATTTGGTTCGAAACTTCAACATATTCTTTTTCAAGCCAACCGCATCACCTTGATTCTTTAACCACCCACGGAGAACCTAAACTCAATAAACTATTCACAATAGAAGAGAGAATATTCACACTCACAAAAGGAGCATAATCAAGCACCAAAGAAAGCAAATAATCACTAATATTTCTAGGATAAAGAAGACCGGCAACATGCAAAGGCGAAGAAAATGAAAATAACAAAACAAGATTTAATAAACATAAACTGGACAAACCGGAGATTGGGAAGCATTATGATCAGACTCAATATGTTCACGATTTTAACATCGATTCTCGTTGGTTAAGGACAAATTACCCATCTATGTTTTTTTCTAGCAAGCTATTACTTTTGATGAATAGATTCAACCTAAAATAAGAGACTAAGTTGTTAGTTTATTCTCAGCATTAAGACCAACTATAGATGAAGACATCGAAATATAAGCCTTTATTTGTGTTTAGACCATAAATCTACGATTCCCTAGCACCGTAAACCTAACAATTGACTACTCAGCCCTAGCAACAGAGAGCACATAAACAAAAGATGAAGAAAACATGATAATAGATTGCTGAATAATAAAAAAGGTTTAGGATTCTTCTCAAGAGTGTGTAGAGATCCTTTTCACTTCACATGATTACAAGTTTTCTCTCTCAAAAGTCTGTGTAAAAGTCACGTCCTCTATTAAAAATAATAAGAATAGATATATTGAAGGTCTTTAACGGCTGCAGGAGGAAAAAGGGGATCCCTAAGTAAAAACCCGAAATATTGGAAACTTCCTTAAAATCTTTGCCGCTGGAGCAGGTAGCCGATTCCTCCGCTCACTCGGGAACATCCGTCAGGTTGCTCTGGTTTTTTCTGCGCGGGAAACACCAATTCTTGTTTTTTTCTGCGCGGGAAACACCAATTCTGGCTTGTTTTCCTCCTATATCTCTCCAAGGGCCTCCATGCTTACTACATATCTGAATTAACTAAAAATTGACTAGAAAGACTCGATAAAGACCTGAAAACACTTTAGAAAACATATGTACAATGTGTCCAAAACACCATATATCAATTTGGCTCTGTTGTCGGTGACCATTTTTGTTACCTTTGTTTTTGAGACTGAATTTTTGTCTAAGAACTACTGATAAATTCTTTTTCTCTTTTGTGTTTCAGGTATTGAACCATGAACTAGCAAAGTTGGAAAGATTTAACCGACGAACATAAGGGCCAACCAACCCCATCATGGGTGACACCAGCCATCAGAATTAACTCGCTGCTGAGTTGCAGAGGATGCCACAACAGATGCTCCAGATGCAGCAGACCATCCAAGCCCAACAGGAAGCTCCTCTACTTGATGCATAGCAGCAGCAGCAACAGAGGAATAAGCTGCTCCAATCGGGCTGAGGAATTTTCCGCGTAACTTCCCTACTACGTGCTCTGCCATTACTCCTCCACCATGTCCGAGGCAGGTTTTTGAGATCAAGACTACTTTGATCACACTGGTGCAGAGGAAAGTGTTCCATTGTCTCCCGGCAGAGATTCCGATGGATCATATTGAAAACTTTGAGCAAGCCTAAAGCTTTACTCGCGCAAATGGAGTACCACCAGACTACATCAAGTGCATGCTCTTTCCGCTCTCATGGAAAGGCTGCACGGTGGATGAATCTCGTTACCAGCTTTCTCTCTTCGTGGGAAGTCAGATCAACGTTCCTAAGCCTTTTCTACATGAAGGCAAAAACTGCAGCTTTGAGGAACAAGAGAACCTCTTTCAAGCAGCTCACTAATGAGCCTTTTTGCGATGCATGGGAGTGTTTCAAAGACTACTGAAGAGAATACCCTCACCATTACCTCATGGGCATTTTCTATGATGGAGTTGACTGGGAATTCTGAAGTGCTCTGAACTATGCGAGCAAGGGAGACTTCATGACTCAGACAACTGACGGAGCGTTTGTTTTAATTGAGAACATGGCAGCTAGCTCAGCCAATAAGAATCAGGAGAGCGACCACTTCAAGAAAGTAAACAGTATTGACGCTCAAAAGATAGATGAGTTGACAACCAAGGTTGATCAACTGCTTAAGAGCAACCAAGGGCAAGTCTATATCATGGAGGGAGCGACAACTGAGCAGATTTCGATCACTTAAGAAGGTGCTCCAGACACTGAAATGCCAGCAGATGATCAGAAGGAGGTTAGCTATGTAAACATGGGATACAATCAGAACACCACCGGTTAGAACACCCAGACACAAGGATCTGGATACCAAAGGAACTTTACGCAAGGATTCCAGGGTTAAACCTTTGTTTTCAATCAGGCACAATTTGGGTTCGTGGGTCAGAATCAGAATCAGTACCAACAGAAGCCCTAGAGAAACCAGCAATTTGCTCCAGCTACCGCGAGCAGTCCGATATATGAGCTAAAGAACCTAAGAAAATGATGTAACAGCTGCTCCAGCATCAGCAAATTCAAGTCAAGGCACTGAATCAGGTTACCACAGATGTCAACACTAGGATGGACAACATGTTCACCGAGATGAATACAAAATATGATACTGTGAGCAACCACATGCGTAGGATTGGTGTTCAGCTTTCTCAAACAGCTGAGAGTGTCAAGAGACAGCGAGGGACGCCCCTGAAAAAACTGATAAAAATCGTAGCGTTGAACAATGTAATGCAATAGAGCAACTTTTTGCTGAGATTGCTTTAGGCGCATAAGAGAGAACAGAGCACCCTGCTAGCTCTAAAGCGACTGCTCATAGCAAACCTGCTGAGACTGCACCAACTCGAGTCTATGTTCCTAAGGTTCCCTATCATGTTCCACCTAGACATCTAATAAATCCCATTAGTATTGAGCAGCTGGCTGGATTTAGGATGATGGTGAGCAGGCTTCCTAAAAAGATCTCATTTGAACATGCTTGGGAGATTTGGCATTGTATATGTTCTTCAAAAAATGTAGAGAGACTCGAGATGAAATTAAGGCACTCTTTACTGAAGCATTGACACCATCACTGAAGGTATTGCCTAAGTTTGTGAACCCTGGAAAGTTTGCTTTTCCAGGTTCCATCGTTGGAGTGGAATTTAAGGAAGCTCTTTGTGATTCTGGGTCTAGTGTGAATCTTGTCTCGAAGGCAATTGTAGACGAGCTGGGCATTGTGGATGTTGAGCCTTCTCTACTAACTCTGGCTTTTGCAAATTCTTCCACAACAGTCCTTATGGTACCATTCTCAACCTTCTTTTCCAAGTTGAGGATTGTATTCTTCATACTGAATTTCAGGTTGTTGAGATGAGCAAAGATTATGAGATACTCTTGATCCTTGGAAGATCATTTATGGCTACAGTAGGAGCAATCATCGATATGTATAATAAGTAAGTCTCCTTCTCCAACATCAACAAGAAGGTTTTCTACAAGGCTGTCCTCACCATATTTCCCACACTACACGCCTCATGCATCTCAATGGTTTGTGGAGAACAGCCAAAATTGTTTCTCAGAAGGAGCTTGGTGAAAAGAGTGAGATCAAATAAGTCATGGATGGAGATCCTCACACTAATACCAAGAAACTTAAAGAGGATGATGCGAAAGTCAAACATAAAGTCCAGAGAAAAATGATCAAGGGTGATCCTATAATGACTTTGATACCTTGAATGTTGGATGAGAACTCCATTGAGTATGAGGTAAAGTGCAAAGGTACTTCTAAAACATTCTCTAAAGTCAGAGTTATTCTCACACATGAGCTGAAAGAGAAAGGGGAGGCTGCTGTAAAAGAGTTGTCGAGCAGAGTTTTGAAGTTGAACATGCCTGACTGTGGAGCTTTTTTTGTAACAAGCGCTCATGCTCAACCAGACAGAACCCTATCACCAAGTCAATCTATTGACTTAAAACAAGCGCTTGGTGGGAGGCAACCCACTGGTAAGTGTATATATATTTCCCTGGCATTTTCTAAGTTTCTAGTTTCAGGAAATTTGAGATTTGTTGCTCTCAATCCGGAGCAACCACTAGGAACAGCCTGTTTCAACCTACTCGGCTGATCCAGGCGGTGATCCGAATATGGAGAACCCAGAATTTTTAGGAGCACCTGCTCTACTCAGGTAAGTATCTCGACAAAAAAATCATATTCTTGTTTATATCTTCTCTCTGATTTATTTTCACACCAAGGATGGTGTGAAGTAAGTATGGGGGAGGGTCTTCGTCGTTTACTAACTTGTTTTTTTTTTTTTTTTGAATCAGTTGAGTCAGTTTTTAGGGTCGAATCAGTCAAAACTTTGTGGGAATTATGACATTTGTTATTGATCGTTAACCACCTCGCGCTTTAGTTTATCTTATTCAGTGACCTTAGCAGTGACGACAGACACACATGTGTACCTCGAACACCCTGACTTTAGCTCACCTTGTTCTCTAGAAGATTTTGGCTTGTCAAGGTTACTCCGAAACGACTCAGCCCCATTTGAACTTGAACCTAACCTTGACTGCATTTCTTCTTATTATGGTCATTAGATCAGGGAAGCGAGAATACACTCAGGACTTCTTATCCTTTCTTATCCATCTTGCTAATCCTGAGTGGCTAGCTCATCCTTAGCTAGTTCCCACCTTGCACCTTAGC
This sequence comes from Moricandia arvensis, assembly GCA_905132765.1. Classification (NCBI taxonomy): domain Eukaryota; kingdom Viridiplantae; phylum Streptophyta; class Magnoliopsida; order Brassicales; family Brassicaceae; genus Moricandia; species Moricandia arvensis. The sequence goes on along the minus strand of CAJHQP010003938.1, from coordinate 47,764 downwards.
TTTTATCACCTACATGCATTTGTTTTTCAGTGTTATATGTGCAGATATATGCAAAAAGGCGAGAGAGGAAAGGATTGACACAGCCTCTCACTCGTTACTACTGCAGAAGTTCAAATAATCGAGAGAGCAAGCGGATCCAGGGAGCAACTTATACCAAATTGCTCCCTACCAAAAAATTGCACAAAAAGCATGGTGGAGAAACATAAGGATTGTGAGATCAGAACCATCAGTGGTTCTCATATGTTACATCCTTCTTCGTCAAATCACCATCCCATACTCAAAGTAATGAAGAGCGGGATGATGACCAGAACAGCTTGATCCTGAATGAGAACAATCGTCCCAGAAGAAGCAAAACGAGTAGAGGTTGTGGACATCCATGGATCCATCCTCTCTTGCAGTTTTGTGTTATATCATCCATGCTCTACAAAGAAATGGTAGCCCTTAAGCACTCTTATTAACTCCATTAAAACACTTAAATCGCTTATTTTAACACCTAGCGTCGTCTACCCTGAATGATGTCTATGATAAGAAGCTCACGCCACTCTTAATTGAATGTAAGGGGTCTTGTCTGCAAGGTGTGACTTTTGCAGGTTTGAGATATAGTAGGGAGCCAATTTTGAACAGAAATCAGTGGGTTTTAGTAAGGGTGTGTTGTCCTAGTCAACTATTTGAATGGTTTAAAGATTCGTGGTTAAAGCATGGTTTATGAGAATAGGAGAGTTCCCACACTTTCAAACCTTTCTCCTTGTTCTTGATACTTAACATTGTTTGAGGACAAACAAGGATCTAAGTCTGGGGGAACTGATATATGGTGTTTTTGACACATTGTATATATGTTTTCTAAAGTGTTTTCAGGTCTTTATCGAGTCTTTCTATTTCATTTTGAGTTAATTCAGGTCTGGAGTATGCATGGAGGCCCTTGGAGAGATATACGAGGAAAACGAGTCAGAATTGGTGTTTCCCGCGCAGAACCAACCGGAGAAACCTGACAGTTGTTCCCGAGTGAGTGGGGCAACCAATTGCCTGCTCCAGCGGCAAAGAGTTTTAAGGAAGTTTTCAATATTTCGGGATTTTACTTAAGGATTCCCTTTTTCCACCTGCAGCCGCCCGAGACCTGCAATATATCTATTCCTATTATTTTTAATAGAGGACGTAACTATTACACAGACTTTTGAGAGAGCAAACTTGTAATCTTGTGAAGGGAGAATTATCTCTACAAACTCTTGAGAAGAATCCTAAACCCTATTTTATTGTTCAGCAATCTATTATCATATTTTCTTCATCTTTTGTTTATGTGTTTTTTGTGGCTATGACTGAGTAGTCAAATGTTAGGTTTATGGTGCTAGGGAATCGTAGATTTATGGTCTAAACACAAATAAGAGCTTATATTTCGATGTCTCCATCTATAGTTGGTCTTAATGCTGAGAATAAACTGACAACTTAGTCTTTGATTTTAGGTTGAATCTATTCATCAAAAGTGTAATAGGTTGCAAGATAGAACGTAAATAGGCAATTTGTTCTTAACCAACGAGAGTCGATGTTAAGGCAAATCGTGAACATATCGAATCTGATCATAATGCTTATTTTCATTCTCTGATTCAAACGAAAGTGTATATATTAGGTTTGCTTGATAAATGGATTGATGCCACGAAAGTGGGTTGCTTAGTTATTTGAGTTCGAGACTGGTTTTGCTTAGTTTCTTGATTAGATGTTTAGCTCATGATCATTACATTCCTGAAATCATCACCTTGAACTTATCGCTTTATCTCCATTATTTTACATCATTCTTATCCTGCTGTTTCGTTACTTTAGTTACATAAATCATCAACTAAATCACTTTGTCTTAGCTAATTTATTTCACTCGATTGAAACTTAGTGTAACCATTGGTCTCTGTGGATTCGATCCTAAAGTGCTACATCGACATACCATTGATTTTGGTAATGTGCACATTAGGTTAATTGGTGTGCGTATACATGTAATATCAGATTCTAAACATCAGCTGGAGAGCAACCAAATAAATCAGAGTTATATCTCTCTCCTACCAAAAATAAAACGAAAATCAATTTGTAGCTGGTGGTGATAAAGTGTCACCAGCAAGAGTGATTAACTCTATAGGAAAAAAGGCAATAAAAATGGTGATTTAATGATAGTTTCTTCTCTCGGTTTTTTTTCCAGAAAACTGCAGTTCTGATGGCAGTTTTCTTCAATTCGGAGACAGAAGTGGGTTCCTTCGTGATTCAGCCCACGATCTACCTCGTCGTGTCCGTAGTGGCCCTTAATCCCCACCAAGATGGAGGCTCCTTAAACCGTTCAACTTCCCCTTTATATATAGAAATGGTGAGATTGGTTCCACTCTATACGTTCTCAATCACTGCTCTTTTACTCTACACATTTAGACTCCATATTTTATTACTTCAAATAGCAGACAACCTTCGTCGAGCAATCCACAATCTCAACTTGGGATGGAAGGATGAACCGATCTCCTTACCTTTGGAGGTCTGTAATGAATTGTTCGGATGAACCAATTCTCACTCATGGGGCGTCCCTTTTTGCGAGAAGCAAAATCTGAGAGCAATGATCACATCGCTGGCTAGAATGTGGGGATTGTCGGGTCTCATCATTGGACGTGTTATTGAGAGATCTAAATTCCAGTTTTTTTTCATCTGAAGAAATGTTGCACTTTGTTATCAACCGTGGGTCCTAGGCCTACAATGAGAGGATGCTGGTGGTCTAAAGGTGGTCCCTTAACATGCCTGATGAAGCTCTCAACAAGATACCTTTCTGAGTCCAAATTTTTGGCATTCCGATCCAGTTCCTCTCCAGAAATGTTATACAGTTGATTGGTGATCGTATGGGAGAAGTTATGGAAGTGGACTTTAATCCTACCACTGCTACAACTGTTGGGTTTGTAAAGATCAAAATGATTCGGGATGTCAATTTGCCACTCAGGTTCCAGAAAAACTTCCAATTCTCCCTAGGAGTCAACATGCTGCTGAAGTTCTGATATGAACGCCTTAGGGGCTTCTGTGAAACATGTGGTCTGCTCAACCATGATATTGTAGAATGTGTCTAAGAACCAAAGTCACCTAATGTGGATGGGGGAGATGGTGGAATGATGGAGATGAACTCCAACAACCACACAATATGAATATTCAAGTCCAGCCGGCAAATCCTCAAGATGATCATTCGGAAGAATCAGATCAGAACATGGAAGATGTAGATGAGGCGATTCAGGAAGAGGAAGCCCCTCCAACAAACTCCACCATGAGTATTGATGCTGCTAGGAGCCTTTGCAAGAATGCATTCATTGATAATTTGCTGGAGGAATGCTTCTTTGAAAGGTCCTCTCATACATCCCTTTTTAAAGGTTTTACTAATGATTTCTCTTCAGATGACAATGCAGACAACATCATCCTGGAGATGGAAGAGAGATGGACTACTGAATGGCCTTTTATGCGGTATGGGATTTTTCTGAAAACTGGAAATTCATCTGGTGAAATCCAAAAGAAGAGAGCATGACAGGTGGATTTTGTTGACAAGCATCCGTTTGGTTCAATGAGTTTTAGCGTGGAAGACTCAGCCCACATGAACTCTCTTCTCAGAGTCGACTACGATGATGTAGAACAAGAAAATAACGCTCTCAACAGAGGCAGGGTGGGCCCTAATCCACCGAATCCACCATGAGAGTTGAGGTGTGGAACTGTTGAGGTGTGGAACTGTTGAGGCTTAGGACAACGCCTGACAGTTCGACGTCTAAGGGAGATGCATAGGGTGTACTCTCCTGACATGTTGTTCTTGGTGGAAACAAAACAAAGGAATGATTATGTAAGGGATGTAGGATTAAGTTTAGGGTTCGAAGGGATGGAGTTGGTTCCTCTTAGAGGTTTAAGTGGTGGTTTGGCTGTACTTTGGAAGAAACACGTCTTTGTTTCTTGTATCTTGTCTGATGAAAGGCTTGTAGATATGTTTGTGAAATATAAGTATTTCAGATTTTATTTGTCGTGTCTTTATGGACTTCCGATTACAAAATATAGAGACCATCTATGGGAGAAGCGTCAGCATATTTCAACAACTAGAATTGGTCTGTAGATGATGTGTGGCAAAGTGAATGAAATCGTTTCAGATACTGAGAAGAGGAGTGGCCGAGTGAAAAGTGAAGGTAGCGTAAAGGCTTTCAAGACGATGTTAAAAGTGTGTGATATGAAGGATCTACAATCAAAAGGGAATACTTTCAGTTGGATTGGTCGTAGGGGGATGGAGATTACTGAATGTTGTCTTGATAGAGTGGTTGTGAATTCTGCTTGGTTACAGAATTCCTGGAGTTAGCAGAATGAGTTCATCGTCCGTTGATTACTACAATTGGATATACCCAGACTCAGAAAAGAGGTTTGTTTAGATATGACAAGATACTATTTAAGAAAGAAGCCTTTAAGAAAATATTCGAACAGAGGTGGAGTCAGATGCTACAAGAAATTGATCTTATGAATAGATTAGTTTTGTGTAGGAGAACCATGATACAATGGAAGAGATTAAATAAACTCAATCTGGCAGAAGACATTCAACAAATCAGAGTCAGAATTGATATGGCTACTCGTGATCATATGGTTCCTGCTACTAAAGTTCATATACTCATGAGACAGTTGCAGCAAGCCTACTCGGATAAGGAGGAATTTCGGAGACTTAAAATTAGGAACAGGTGGTTAGCAAGAGGAGATATAAATTCGAAATTCTATCAAAGTGTCACTAAGACAAGAAGATCCAGAAACTGGATCAAGAGCATTACGGATGAACTAGGCATTATACACACAAAAGATGAAGCAACTGGTAAAGTGGCTGAAAACTACTTCAAAATATTCTTCACCTCAGGAAACCAGGAGTGGAACTTTGATTCCTTTACTCTTAATTCTACAGTAAGTGATACTATATGAATGCTAATCTGATTAAGCCTGTTAAAGATTCGGAAATACAAGTTGTTTTCAGTATTGGTAAGGATAGGGCTCCTGGTCATGATGGGTTTACAGCAATATTCTATCATCAATTCTGGGAGGAATAAGACTTCAGTAACTCAGATGTTGAAAGAGTTTCTCCAAAATGGTATAATGGATCCTCGAATAAATAAGACTCAAATATGTTCTAATTCCAAAGCATGAAGGATCTGCTCTGATGAAGGATTTCAGACCTATTAGCGTTTGCACAATAAGCTTCAAGATTATATCTAAGATTCTAATACTGTGGTTGCAATATTTCTTAGACCTTCCTATATCAGAATCTCAAGCTGCCTTTGTGCCGGGAAGACATATACATGATAATACATTGGTTGCTAAACAAGATATTGCTGAGAAGTATATAGTTGTGAAAACTGATATATGCAAGGCCTATGATCGTGTGGAGTGGACTTTTCTTCAATGTATTATGGAAAAGTTGAATTTTCATGAAATCTGGATTGACAGGATAATGACTTGTGTTACCTCTGTCTCCTATTCAGTGCTGGCAAATGATTCAGATTATGGAGGGATAAGTCTAACTCGTGGTATCAGGCAGGGTGACCCGCTCTCACCTTATCTATTTCTCCTTTGTGCTGAAGCATTAAGTCAATTCATTACACAAGTATAACAATAGAAGGAGATTCAAGGTCTATGTATTGCAAGAGGCTATCCTTCAGTGTTCCACTTGTTCGTTGCTGGTGACTCAATTTTCTCTTGCAGAGCTATGCAGGAAGATTGTCAACATCTAGCCACCATTTTAATGGACTACAAAACCTACTCAGGACAACTGTTCAATTTGGAGAAGTCATCAATAATTTTTGGCAAAAGAATTAAAGCAGAGGACAAACAAGTTATCAATGATAAGTTGGGAATTCTCAACTCTGGTGGTGGAGGAAGTACCTGGGCTTGCTCGAACAGTTTGGGCGCAATAAAACGGAGATTTTCCGAAGCTTAATGGACAACACAGAGGCTACTGTTAATGGCTGATACACTTAATTCTTATCCCTTGCTGGTAAAGATGTATTTATCAAAACAGTGGCAATGACTAAACCAAAATATACTCTGAGCTGCTACCTCATTCCTAAAACGACATGTGCTGAGATAAATGGTATTTTATCTAGCTTCTGGTGGGTGCAAGAGAAAACAAAGAGGAAAATACCATGTATTTCTTGGAAGAAACTCTCAAATCCAAAGAAAGAGGGAGGATTAGGTTTTAGAGATCTCTATAAGTTTAATATTGCTTTACTCGCTAAACAAGCTTGGAAGTTAGTTCAAAATCCTAGTTCATTATTGGCAAGGATATACAAGGGTAAATCCACAAAAAGTTGACATTCTTACAGTCAAGTGGAGATCGATTTAAGCAGGGAAAGACTTGCTTTGTTAAGGTATTCACATTCAGTTAGGTAATGGGAGAGAAACAGATTTCTGGAAAGATCATTGGTTACCTACCTATCCACCAAGATGCGTGATAAGTAATGAATAGTATATGGAGCAAGAGAACGGAATTAAGGTCAGTGTTGTTTGGCATCATAACACAAGACGTTGGGATCATGAGAAATTGGACAATTTGCTCTCTGTTGAGGATGCTCTAATGGCTAAGTATGTTTGTTTATCATTTATGCATCTGAGGATAACCTAATATGGCCACATACAAAAGATGGGAATTTTTCGGTTAAGTCTGGATACTGGTTTGCTTGTCAGGAAGATGCACATTGTTGGGGTCAAATATAGTCACCATGGAATTGATGCCTAAAAATTACCGTGCAAAAGTTATCTCCTTTTCAAGTAAAAAGAAAAACAAGAAACCGTTGCATCTGAGCTTCTCATTGCCTTACCCATCTTGTCCACATCAACGTATCAAGCCGTACAATCGTAAGAACAACTGCGTTGCTTTCAAGTGTAGTCGCCTGTGGGCGACTGAACACGCAATGTCTAGTCGTCCATAGGCGACTAGCCCCTTAACAAAGTCTAGACACCCATGGGCGACTAAACACACACAATGTCTAGCCGGCCATGGGCCACTAGATTCTTTGCAAAGTCTAGTCGCCCATTGGCGACTAGACACACCACAAGGTCTATTGGCAGCGGCGACTAGACTCTCCACAAAGTCTAGTCGCCCATGGGCGACTATGCACACCACAAACTCAAGTCGACCATGGGCAACTAAACTCTCCGCAAAGTCTAGTCGCCCATGGGCGACTAAATGCACACTAGAATTTGTGGAGAGTCTAGTGGCCCATGGGTGACTAGATTTTGCACATGTCTAGTTGCCTATGGGCGACTAGATGCATACAAAGTCTAGTCACCCATGGGTGACTAAACTCTCCACAAAGTCTAGTCGCCCATAGACGACTAAACGCGTGCAAAGTCTAGTCACCCATGGGCGACTAGACTCTCCGCAAATTCTAGTCGCCCATGGGCGACTAGACGCACACAATGTCTAGTCGTCACTAGACATCTGCAACTTCTAGTCGCCCATGGGCGACTAAACTCACCACAAGGTCTAGTCTCTCATGGGTGACTAGACTCTCCGCAAAGTCTAGTCGCTCTAAGGCGACGAGACACACACAACGTCTAGTCGCCCATGGGTGACTTGACTCTCCGCAATTTCTAGTCGCCCATGGGCGTCTAGACTCTATGCAAAGTCTACTTGCCCATGGGAGGCTAGACGCGTGCAACGTCTAGTCGCCCATGGGCGACTAGACGCACACAACATCCAGTCACTCATGGGCGACTAGAACGTATTCTCTTCATCACTCTCTCCTTTGGATTTTGACTAGGTTGTTTCTTATTTCGTCTCCACTGAAGTTTCCATTAAATTTTTACGATAAAAGTCGCAAAGACTTGTTTTCTCGTAAAAATCTGTGTCGATCGTATAAACGATAACAATTAACTTAAACATATAAAAGATAACAGTTGACTTAAACACCAATGGTATCTCGGCTATATTATTGGTTTATTATTTTGCGGAACAAGCATCGTATAATCGTATGAAGGAAGATTTCTCCGAAATAAATCATAAAACCGCTAAACAGCCCAAAAGGTCTAAAACGCGATAAAGGCCCACTTACCATTTTAGGAGAGAATGAGCCCAATTACAAAGACAGTCTACCGGATTTCCGCAGAGGATAAATAGAAAAGTAGATAATTTTCAAGTTTGGAGATAATTATGGAAAATCGCGAAGATAAGGAAGATTCCGTGAAAGGATATAGTTAATTCAAGGACGGAGAAGGAAAGACGACTGACATTTGAAGGCATATATATAAGAGAAGCAAGGAGAGGGACGCACACACAAGAAATTCCTTGCAACTTAGCACTTAGAGTAGTTTAGGCAATTTTTCGTTTTTGTTATCGAGCTGTGACTAAATTAGGTTTTCAAGTCTTAAGTTGTTAGAACTAGGGAACTCCCTGAAAGGACTTGCGGCAAGGGCTCTTACCTGTTGTGAACGCTCATACGCATATTCAGCATAAGATCTCTATTGATATATTCTTCATCTCGATTTATTTTATTTTGTCTATTTTTCATAATTTGATTACTTGTTGTTAGGCTTAGCAGAAATCTCGGACATCAAGGAAAGTTAGGGTTTCTTAGCTTTTCTCCGATTACAGAAATCGACAGTGTGAATTTTGGTTCTCATATTTTGGTGCTAGAAGGAGGGGTTTGTACGGATCAATCTATAAACGCTTGGTCAAATATGTCTACATGCGCTCAGGACAATCAACCACCTCGCGATGGCAATGCCGTCGACGACAACGTTGAAAGCACTCCAGCAGAAAACGTATATGTGGTTAACGCAAACACCGCAATGTTCAAGGAGATTAAAAAGATGTTCTCAGCTCTCGAAAAGATGTTCTCAGCTCTCGAAAAGAAGTCGGCCGAACCAGACAAGCTTACGAGTTCTCTTGCTAAACAGGTTGAAACCCTAAAAACGAGAAACATGGGTGTTCTTCCGCGTGGAACTACTAGAATCCGCGGAAGAAGACTCGACTTTACGATTCCGCATGGCAGACCTACTAACACATAGAACGTTTTGTCTGATCAAAATCTAGACAAATCAAACCCTGGCGTGACTTGGCCAAACGCAGAAAATACCCAACCTCTCGAGCAAGAAACGGGAGCTGATGAAGTCGAAAGGGTCAAATTGGAAACCAATGATTAGTGTGACCCTTCGGACGAGGACACTGATGTGCATCCAAGGAGGACAAGAAGTGGCACGGCTATGGGGCACTCTCCGTTTGATATACCCATGACTGCAGAAGAAGAAAATGTCTTCTAGGTAGAACAAGAAAAGTTAGTCAAAGAGTGGGCTCGAGTCACTCGCAGCAAACACCGACAAACTCGGAAAACTAATGGAAGTCACCCCAGTGAGATGCGAGATCTCCACGATTATATCGCAAAAACGGTCGTAAAGGTAAAAGTGGTGAAGTGTCAAATTCATCATGCCACCCGCGCCGCACCTGAGATCGACAGACTCCTCGAAGAAGCTCAAAGCTCAAAAACTCCATCACTGCTCTCATCACTGAAACGAGGGTTACAGATCCCGGGAAGATCAAAATCCCTGTATAGGATGGAACAAGCGACCCAAAAGCGCATTTGCAGACTTTCCAGATCTCGATGGGTAGAGCCAAACTTAGGGGCAGCGAAAAACAAACCCGCCTATTCGTTGAAGATCTATAGGGAGTAGCACTCGAATAGTTCTCTCACTTAATACAAAACTCCATCGGAATCTTCCGCCAACTAGCTTCGGAATTCCTCAAACAATATTCAATATTCATGAATAGGAAAACCTCCGACGTCGACCTTTGGAGCTTGTACGAAAAGGAAGACGAACCTCTCTGCGATTACATGAACCGATTTAAAATCTTAATTTTAGAGTTAGCGGAATCAGCGATAAGTTGGCTATTGATGCAAACTCATAAAGACTCTCTGGTAAAAGTCAAAATTCAGGAAGCGGATAACTCTTGAAAAGCCACGTATGATCCAGGATGATCTCCATAAAGCAACATACTATATCATAATCGAAGAAGAGATGAAATTCATATCGCATAAACATCAGACGAAAAGGACCTCCTCGAAAGACGCAGCACCAGAGCAGAAGACGAATATGAAAACCTCTCGTAATGACAAGTATGTCCATCAAGAGGGGGAAGATGTCCAGGGAGCGCAAAATGATGCCATCAACTCCGCATCGGAACAAGGAAGAACATCGGGAAACACATGGACCCAAATCTCGACCTATGATGAAACAACATTCTGCGAATTTCACCAGACCAGGGGCCATTCCACTATGAACTGCAAAGTTATTGGGGCAGGGCTCACGGCAAAACTGCTCACAGGAGAAATGTCAGAGGTAACATGTATAAAAGACCTCATTCGAGATACAGAACGTGCGCCAAAGACCAATCTAACTCTGCCAGTGGAAAATGCTCCTCAAGGAATATGAGACTGTCGGAATCGATAAACCTCACTGCGATCCATTCGTAATTGATCTCGTGATAAAGGATTTTAAAATCGTAGAGTCCTTGTAGACACATGAAGTACCATTGACGTTATCTTCCGTAATTGCTCAGAAGGATGAACGTCGATATGTCCAAAGTCATACTGATACGTCCTAGATTCAGACATGATCACTCAATCGGACTAAGGGAATATGATCTTGCCAAAAGGGAGAAATTGTGGATTAAAGGGTCGCACAACAGTTGCGGAAGGATGTTGATATTCCCAAACTCTAGTCGTTCCTTGATGTGACGCACAAATCCAACGATTTTGAGGTTGTTTACTTGGATATGACTCACCAAAAACAATAAAATGTTCTAAGAAAAGAATAGAGAAAATGAACTCAAAATAAGAAGAAAATTGATTGATTATTTCACTAGAAGTGTTTATATATTTATACTAGTTGTGGTCAAAGAGAGACATAATTATTTGTGGGAAATACACAACTGGGAAATCGAAATATTGACTAGAAAATAATAAAGGAGTCAAAGTTGGCAAATTTTAGGAAGACTGGTCAAGGTGACCCTTCGCCTACTGTCCAGTCCATTACGGTCGTCGGGACATGCGGTATGGACCAAACGGGCCAAAAAGAGAAGCTGCGGTCGTTGTCGGATTCCTCGTGTTCCAAGTTGATTCTGCCTCGACCATCAGTCTTAGCTTAGAGATTTAGACGGGAAAGGACCTGTGTGGGATGATCAGTTCCATTGTTAGGACGTGGTTCAATCCTTAGCTCCATTCCGGACGTACGGGGTCTATGTGGTACACGGCACGGTCGGCCTGATCGGTACGGTCTGAAGGGCGAACCTCGGTTGAACTGATCTGAGCAGCATGATCTCCATCCTGGTACGGTTCCATGAACTGAGGCGCATCATTCCCCACCTCTTTAAAAGGATTTGTCCACAAATCTGGATCATCCATAAGAAAAGGAGATAAATCAGAAACATTAAATCTTGAAGAAATATCATTCTTACCTTGGAAGTCAAGTTGGTACGCAATGTCACTGATAATCCTAAGGATCGGAAATGGTCCGTCGGCCTGAGGCAAGAGTTTGGACTTTCTTTCTTCCGGAAATCGTTCCTTTTTCAAGTGAACCCAAACAAGATCACCTTCCTCAAAAATGACCTTGTTCCTTTTCTTTTTTGTCTTTCTCTCATAGATCTTTGCCTTGGCTTCAATGTTGGCACGAACCTTCTCATGCAATTTCCGAATGGACTCCACCTTATTTTTCCCATTTGTACTAACTCTTTCACTCAATGGCAAAGGCAAACGATCAAGTGTAGACATAGGGTTGAAACCATAAACAATCCCAAATGGAGAGAACTTAGTAGCATAATGTACGGAGTGATTGTATGCAAACTCTACATGAGGCAAACATTCTTCCCAAAGCTTAAGGTTTTTCTTAATCAACGACCTAAGCAAAGCTTATAGGGTACGATTCACAACCTCAGTTTGACCATCTTTTTAAGGATGAAAAGTGGTGGAAAATAACAGCCTTCTTCCTAGCTTAGACCACAAATTCTTCCAAAAATTGCAAAGGAATTTAGCATCTCTATCGGAAACAATTGTCTTAGGCATTCCGTGCAACCTGACAACATCTCTAAAGAACAATTTAGTAACATGCATGTCATCATCATTTTTGTGACAAGGTATTAAATGAGCCATCTTGGAAAATTTATCAACCACCACAAAGATAGAATCTCGTCCAGCCTTAGTCCTAGGCAATCGAAGCACAAAATCCATAGAAATATCTACCAAAGGATGAGATGGAATGGGTAAAGCTGAATAAAAAACTTGGTTTTGCACTTTGGACTTGGATTTAAACTACATATCGGTTGCATACCCTTTCCACATCTTTCATCATGGCCAATAGAAGTGCTCATAAACCATATTGTAGGTTTTCTTAATTCTGAAATATCTCATCAAGCCTCGTCCATGTGATTCCCTGACAAACAACTCCATCAATGAACATTGGGGCCACACAAACGGTTATCAAAGAATAAGAAACCAGACATTTGATAGTATTTTCCATAAGCGGCCTTGGAACATTTTCTGAAAATATCTTTAAAGTTTGGATCAGTTGCATACAAATCTTTGATAAATTCAAATCCAAGCAACTTAGTTTCAAGAATTGAAAGAAGAACATACCTTCTAAACAAGGCATCAGCAACCACGTTTTCCTTACCTTGTTTGTACTTGGTGACATAAGGAAATGTCTCAATGAACTCGACCCAACGTGCATGTCTCTTGGTCAACTTCTGTTGGCCCTTAAGGTGTTTCAAAGACTGGTGATCCGTGTGAATCACAAACTCCTCCGGCGAAAGATAGTGCTGCCACGTTTGAAGAGCCCTCACCAAAGCATACAACTCCTGGTCGTAAGTGGGGTAGTTGAGCGTGGCTCCTTTAAGCTTCTCACTAAATTATGCAATGGGCTTCTTTTCGTGCATCAAAACAGCACCAATACCTACGCCCGAGGTATCACATTCGATCTCAAAAGTTTTAGAAAAATCAGGAAGAACAAGTAAAGGAGCTTGAGTTAACTTGCCCATGAGAATCTGGAATTCCTCCTCTTGAGCTTGTTCCCATTTGAACCCAAAATTCTTTTTGATCACTTCAGTAAGTGGGGCTGCTATAGTGCTGAAGTTTTGAACAAACCTCCGTAGAACCCAGCAAGACCATGAAAGCTCCTTACCTCGCCTACAGCCGTTGGACTTGGCCAATCTTGGATGGCTTTGATCTTTTCCTCGTCCAACCTGAGTTCATCAGCACCTTCAACAAAGCCTAAGAACACCACATGATCTGTTCCAAAAGAGCATTTACCATGATTTGCAAACAACCTTTCTTTCCTAAGAACTTCAAGAACATATTTCAAATGCATCTTATGATCATCAAGATTCTTATTGTAGATAATAATGTCATCAAAGTAAACAACAACATAATGGCCAATAAAGAAATTCAAGATATGATTCATCAAACGCATGAATGTGCTAGGTGCATTAGTAAGACCAAATGGCATGACAAGCCACTCATACAATCCTAGCTTAGTCTTAAATATCTTTTTCACTCATCACCTTCCTTTATACGAATTTGGTGATAGCCACTTTTCAAATCCGTTTTAGAGAAAACAGAGGAACCATGCAACTCATCTAGCATGTCATCGAGCCTAGGGAGTGGATCCTATACTTTACCATTATGTTGTTGATAGCACGACAGTCCACACACATGCACCAAGAGCCGTTTTTGGGCACAAGGAGAACACGCACGGCGTAAGGACTAAGGCTTTCCCTGATGTAGACCTTATCAAGAAGCTCACAAATCTGCTTTTGAAGTTCCTTTTCTTCCACCGGGTTGGTTCGGTAAGCTGGACAGTTCGGAAGAAACGCACTCGGGACGAAGTCAATCTGGTGCTCAATGTCTCTTACTGGTGGCAATCCCTTAGGATTCTCATCTGGAAACACATCAGGAAATTCTTGCAATACATCTATCAAATCACTCAGAATCTCCGGTGCACGGTCAGACGAAGTAGCCATTAGAGTTTCTTTGTAAATAACCAAAAGAAATGGCTGTTGAGAATACAAGGATTTTCTGACCTGACTTTCCTTGATAAAGAAGTTGGAATTTTCGTGAGATACCTCAGGTTCGTCTGGCTTAGGTTCTTTCTCTCGACTCCTCTTAAGTTGGACCTAATCTTGGTGAACCTCCAAGGGCGTCAAAGGGACCAGCATGATCTTCTTTCTATTATGATCAAAGGAGTGTCGGTTTGTGTAACCATTATACATTTCTTTCTTATTAAACTGCCATGGTTGACCCAAAAGGATGTGGCATACGTCCATGGGAAGGACATCGCAAAGGACCTCGTCCTCATAGCAGCCAATGGTAAGAGGAACTGTGACTTGCTCCTTCACATACTGCTCACCAGCCTCGTTTAGCTATTCCAACCTGAAAGGTCGAGAGAGGGACTTGGTCTCAAGTTCAAGTTTCCGAACAAGAGTTTCACTAGCAGCGTTAGTGCAACTTCCACCATCAATAATTAAAGAACAAATTATTTTAGAAACTAAACATCTAGAGTGAAAAAGATTCTCCCTTTGTTTTCTTTCGTTGGTTTTGGGCAAAACTCAATGATCTCCTAGTGACAAGAAGTAGATCATGAGCTGAGTATTCGAAGCGGCTGTCCTCTTCATCAAAGAACGGACCAGATTCATTATCAAAGATCGGACCTAGATCATTGTCCAAGTGATCGTCCTCCTCATCGGAGATAGGACTAAGTGCATCGTCCAAGGGTCTCCGAGAAACAAGAAGTGGCCCGTGATGTGGGTAATCAAATGGTTCTTCTTCCTCATCATAGATTGGACCAAGATCTTCCTTGTCCTACTTTTCATCCTCGGACTCAACCTCACTATTCTCCATGAGAATTATCACTTTCTGGTTTGGACACTTGTTGGCATAATGTCCAAGACCATGACATTTGAAGCACCTATTGTCTCTTGCTCGGCTGGGAGTCTCAACTACTTTTCATCTATCAACACGAGTAGGCACATCATTCTTAAAAGCCGAATTTGTTGTGGTAGGAGACTTACCTTTGTCTTGGTAGGTTGTTTTGGGATCAAAGGCCGGTTTAGAGTAGCTCTTTCTTTTGACTTGATGCTCGATCAGAATTGCCTTGTGTAACATATGTTCCACAGTGGGACCCGAAATTTGCATTGTCAATTTCTGTTGATTTGTGAAGGCCAAGTAAACCTAGCTTTCCAAGAGGTCCCGGATTTCTGCTAAGTGACCAAACAATAAGAACAACCGATATAATAATGTATTGATTAAACAAAAACGGAGCAAAAAAAATCTTATTCTGACTCCTGATTTGAGCCTTACAACAGGTAAAGCCGTGGCGGAAAGAGCCTTCTATGAGTTCCTAGTTCTAACCTTGTAAGACTTGATTAACCTAGTTGAATCGCAACTCAATAAGAGAAAACAGAAATATGCCTAATTTCCTTAACTGCTATGCTTGCTCTAAGTAAATTTTTTTTGTGTGTTCTTGCATCTTCAGCCTCGAAGCCCTTATATACTCCTCTCAGAGGCGGTTTGCTCTTTCCCATTTGTCCTCGATCGAGTTTACCGCTTCGCGAAAATCTTCCATTTTCCATTGATCTTCATGATTATCTTTGGAAACTTACATTTATCTTCCGAACTTAACATTAGAGCTTCCTGCAAAATAAAAGATAAACAGTCATAACGATTGGGCTCAATTTCTTGTAAAACCGCGAGTAGGGTTCTAGCCGAGTTTTGGACCTTTTCAGGCTGTTTTTTGACTTAAATGTTTTTACGATTTTATCGAAAAAGCGCTTCCGAAACGACGTCGATTCAGAAGAGAGATCGAATTTCTCGTACAATGCAGGCAAATTTAGGTGTTTAGTTAATTGTTGTCGTTTAACATGATCAATTCAAACTTTATACAAGGAAACGAATTCTTGCGGTAAAGTTCTAATGTCAATTTCGATCGAGACAAAACAAGAACGAATTTGATCTGATTTCGAAGGAGGGAGTTACGAGGAGGGGATGAAAAGGGGTTGGTTGATCCAACTTTCCGAATGGGCGAGTTGGATTTCTTTTTTGACCCAACTCGCCCGTTAGGTAAGTTGGATTGGTCCAACTCACCTAACGGCCGAGTTGGGTGGCTTGCTCGATCCAACTCGACCGTTGGGAGAGTTGGACTGATCCAACTTGCCGAACGGGTGAGTTGGTTGGCTTTGGACAATCCAACCCGCCCGTTTGGTGAGATGGACGGTTTGCTTGGTCCAACCCTTCCGTTTGGCGAGTTGGACAACCGAGCCTTATTGTCGTTTCATTGTTTTGATACTCAGGGAAACGTTTGTTCGAGGCCTATAGTAACCTCTCTCGAGGACTTATCGTGCGAACCCTTTTTCAGAGTTCTTACAAAACTTGATTTCGGTTTTCCCGCTCTTGTTTTAAAAATATTATCTCTCTATTTTCAAAGAGGACATTTCTCGAAAATTTTCTGACGTTGATTCCGCCGTAACCGATTTTGACCCCAACAATTAGCACCCCAACTCTTTAGAATTGTGATGTTCTTGTGAGTGTTTTACGCATGTCGGGTAAGTTAGGCGGAATCCAACACCTAAAAATCCGAAGGTTAATAGTGAATTCACTTGTCTATATATATATATATGTGTGTGTGTGTGTAGTAAGTTTTCAAATTCTTTTCTTTCTCATTTTCACAAACTCTTTTCTAAGATTAAAACATCTTTTCCTCTCTTCTATCCTTTGGTATAGATTTTTTTTATCATGTCTTCAAGGAGAAAAGCTTCCACCAAGTCTCGCCATGACCGTTCCATTCCTGACAGTTCTAGCTCACAACACAACAACGTTGGGCCAAAAGTGGAGTTTCCGGCACACTCGGTTGATCATGTGGAGGCCGAGGCGTACTGGGCGGCCAGGGGCGAAGTAAGGCCTCCTAGGCATGGGACGTGGGCTCTGCCTCCATTTCGTGCTAACTCCGTGGATGGTTGTCCGAGCAAGAGCTGCCCGAATGGGCTTGCTGCCATCTGGGGCTTCTGCCAAGCTCCGGAGTTCGTTAAGTTTTGTCTCCCGAAAGCTGGGGAAGTTGCCGAGTCTCCGCCAAAGGGCTACTTTACGTGCTATGAGGCATACTTGATGCAGTGCCATCTATAATTTCCCATCCATGAAGTCATCGTGCAGCTTTTCAACCAATTCAAGCTATCGGTCGGTCAACAAACCCGTGCGGTTTGCAGCACATCGTCGGGATTTTGACGCTGAGTTATGAACTGGGTATGACTCTTTATGCCAACCACGTTGAAGCTATGCTGAAGCCCTGGGGAATTCGGCCATAGTTCAGCTGAGGCCTCGGCCGGTCATGACGATCATAACGGAGTTTGTGTCAAACTATCATGACTAGAGAGAGCACTTCTTGTTTGTCCGCGTTAATGATGCATCCGTAGAAACCATAAACAATCTCAAATGGAGAGAACTTAGTAGCAGAATGCACGGAGTGATTGTATGCAAACTCTACATGAGGCAAACATTCTTCCCAGAGCTTAAGGTTTTTCTTAATCAACGACCTAAGCAAAGATTATAGGGTCCGATTCACAACCTCAGTGTGACCATCTTTTTGAGGATGACAAGTGGTGGAAAATAACAGCCTTCTTCCAAGCTTAGACCACAAAGTCTTCCAAAATTTGCCAAGAAATTTTTCATCTCTATCGGAAACAATTGTCCTAGGCATTATGTGCAACCTAACAACATCTCTAAAGAACAATTCAGCAACATCCACGACATCGTCAGTTTTGTGACAAGGTATAAAATGAGTCATCTTAGAGAATCTATCAACCACCACAAAGATAGAATATAGTCCAGCCTTAGTCCTAGGCAATAAAAGCACAAAATCCATGGAAATATCTACCCAAGGATGACATGGAATGGGAAAAGCTGTATACAAACCTTAGTTTTGCACTTTGGACTTGGCTTTCTTTCAAACCACACATCATTTGCATATCCTTTCCACATCTTTCATCCGACTCGGCCAATAGAAGTGCTCATAAACCCATAGTAGGTTTTTTCTTAATTCAAATGTCCCATTAAACCTCCTTGATGTGATTCCCTGACAAACAACTCCCTCAATGAACATTGGGGCACACATAAACGGTTATCAAAGAATAAGAAATCAGATATTTGATAGTATTTCCCATAAGCGGCCTTGGAACATTTCTGAAAATCTCTTTAAAGTTTGGATCAGTTGCATACAAATCTTTAATAAATTCAAATCCAAGCAACTTAGTTTCAAGAATTGAAAGAAGAACATACCTTCTAGACAAGGCATCAGCCACCACGTTTTCCTTACCTTGTTTGTACTAGGTGACATAAGGAAATGTCTCAATGAACTTGACCCAACGTGCATGTCTCTTGGTCAACTTTTGTTGGCCCTTAAGGTGTTTCAAAGACTGGTGATCCGTGTAAATCACAAACTCCTTCGGCCAAAGATAGTGCTGCCATGTTTGAAGAGCCCTCACCAAAGCATACAACTCCTAGTCATAAGTGGGGTAGTTGAGCGTGGCTCCTCCAAGCTTCTCACTGGATTATGCAATGGGCTTCTTTTCGTGCATCAAAACAACACCAATACCTATGCTCGAGGCATCACATTCGATCTCAAAAGTTTTAGAGAAATCAGGAAGAACAAGTAAAGGAGCTTGAGTTAACTTGCCCTTGAGGATATGGAATTCCTCCTCTTGAGCTTGTTCCCATTTGAACCCAAAATTCTTTTTGATCACTTCAGTAAGTGGGGCTGCTATAGTGCTGAAGTTTTGAACAAACCTCCGTAGAACCCAGCAAGACCATGAAAGCTCCTTACCTCGCCTACAGCCGTTGGACTTGGCCAATCTTGGATGGCTTTGATCTTTTCCTCGTCCAACCTGAGTTCATCAGCACCTTCAACAAAGCCTAAGAACACCACATGATCTGTTCCAAAAGAGCATTTACCATGATTTGCAAACAACCTTTCTTTCCTAAGAACTTCAAGAACATATTTCAAATGCATCTTATGATCATCAAGATTCTTATTGTAGATAATAATGTCATCAAAGTAAACAACAACATAATGGCCAATAAAGAAATTCAAGATATGATTCATCAAACGCATGAATGTGCTAGGTGCATTAGTAAGACCAAATGGCATGACAAGCCACTCATACAATCCTAGCTTAGTCTTAAATGATGTTTTCCACTCATCACCTTCTTTCATATGAATTTGGTGATAGCCACTTTTCAAATCAATTTTAAAGAAAACAGAGGAACCATGCAACTCATCTAGCATGTCATCAAGCCTAGGCATTGGGTGCCTATACTTTACCGTTATGTTGTTGATGGCACGACTGTAACACCCTCGAACCGTCCTAGGTCGGACTAACCCGGAACGACCCAGAAGCGTTACATTTTTGGCAAGTACCGCAGTCAGTCCAGCCAAAACTTCAAACAAATCCAAAGTCTCAGCTAGTTCGACCACGATACCGCCCTTCTCGACTTCGGCCTAAGGCTTGCCAACCCGTACCTCGATCGAGAGTTGTGTAACGTTCGGACAAAACTAAATATCAGTGTTCTACGGGGATTTTATTAGACAAACATACCTTTATTTATTTTTCAGAGTCGGGAACTTGTCTAAAGTCCTCAAAATACAACAACAAAGATAAAATTATCAAGTCAAACGGGTACCCATGAAAAAAAAACGAGTGAAAACATAAACATTTTGCTCCTTGCAAACAACACCAGAAAACTACACTGGCCTCGTCCACTGCACCCCTCAAACGCCCGACCCTCTAAGGTTACCTGCAAGGAAAAGGGAGAGTGAGAAATCATAGATTACTCAGCGAGTTCCCAAACACAAAACAACAACGATCCCCCAAAGTCCGTGCTCAAACACACAACACACAATCACAAAATAATTATGCATGCAAACAATCAATGCATAAGAGTAAACAAGCAACTACTAATGCAATGCAATAACCTAGACATAAATGCAATGCAATGACTCTACTACCCCATTCTCGCCCCCGAGACCTAACAACACACAAAAACAGTCTAGACTCAATCCTAGACTCAAAGACACAAAAACAAAACACTCAAAGGACGGAGCCTTAAGCTACACATCTTGGGATCTCTTCACACCACGAAGCCCTAACCCTCCACCCTGAACACTCTTGTCCACAAACACCAAAGTCACATGGCCGGAAAACATCACTCCAAAAATTGGGCTTCTCCCAATCTAACTCGGGCCACATCGTCATGCAGCGCTCGTCCATGGACGCGATCCACTTTCGCGTGATGAGCCGTGGAGAGTAGGTAACTCCACCACTGGAAAATTGGGCTTCTCCCAATCTAACCCTAGGGTCCATGCACATCATCGGAGAACTGGGCCTCTCCCAATCTAACCCCGAGATGACCACACACTCTAGTCTAGGCGCAACACAAATAAAACAAGCATGAGGGAGCTCAACCTCTAACCTCCATGCAATGCCACCTACACTAAAATGCACAACACACACACTCACACTAGTCTAGACCAAACACAAAATACAACCAGCATGAGGGAGCTCCACCTCTAACCTCCATACAATGCTTGGTCTAGACCTAGTACAAAACGACTCAAAAGCGAGTGACACACTAAAACACTATCCGGCATAAGAGAGAGTCTCACTCAAATCTCTATGCAACCCCAGGTACACTACATGCAATGCATATGAACCGGCATGAGAGAGAATTATACTACAATCTACATGCTACACAACACCATAACATATTGACTACAAAACTTACAATGCATGCATGAAATCTAACAACCTAACAACACAATGCATGATAAACGTTGCATCACTCCTAGATGACCACGTCCACAACAACAAGGCATGACATGCTTAATTACAACTATAACATGCAACATAGATAAACACTCAAGTATGGGTACTACCAACTCCCATACACACACACAAACCGCAAATGTAGTCCAACCTCAAGAACCATCACGGTCCAAGCTCTCCAACCTTCAAACACACACGGTTAGCAACACAAAATACACAACACATACAGGGAACCCACCTAGGTCTCACAGGCCACACAACACTTCCAAAAGCAAAAGACCTAAGGGTTACACCAAAACCGATGCTAAAGGCAAAGAGGGAAAAGGAAACCTATAAATGCAAATCTAAGACCCTACCACCTCTCCTAGCACATAACAACATATCCTAGACCAAGGATCAACACACTGAAAGGCCTCCTACACTCTCTTCACTCACTTAGAAAATTTTATCGATTTTGGTCATTTTCTCTCTCAAGAACAAACCACAAGATCGACTGATAGAGAAGGCACAAGAGGGTTCTGGAATTCCAAAATGAATCCTAAAAGTCCTATTTATAGCCAAAGAGTGGGGTGGGAACACTTGACATGTGTAGTTCCACTTGTCACTAAAATACACTCCAAATGCATGCAAGTAATTACAGTGAATCAACTCATTTTCGTGCCATCTTTTAGAATATAAACCACCTTTCCATGTACGTTAAATGTTCCAAAATTCAGCACGAAACGTGATCCCCAAGTGTGGTTTCCACCTCACCACTTTTTAGCTCCAAAATGGCCTTTAAGCTCAAAACATAAGACTCCTACTCCTTAGGCTTGTCTCTCCTGTTCATGTAGACCACATGGCATAGTAGAAGAGCCACTTCATGGATGTTTTCGTGGCTGACAAGCTTCCATGAACCTTCTTCCTCCTTAACCAAACCACCAAAATGGCCCATTTTAACACATTTTGGTCTTCAATCTTCAAATATGTTTTCCTTGTGCTCCAGCCCAATCTAATTATTCCCTTGGGTCCTAAATGAAGCTTTGATGTCGTGGGTTTCATGTAGAAAAGCTTTACTTCAACCCATAACTCCCATTACCAAATGTAGCCCATTTTGGGAACAAATGGTATCTTCATGTCTTCTTGCTCTCTAGATGTCATTTTCCCCTGATTTATTCATCATAAAAGCTCTTGATTTATTCTACACAATGTCCAGGATTGAAGGAATTTGGTCCCCTCCACGTGGCATGCTCCTATTGGTTGACCGGATGGGTTGTATGTACCAATGGGGTTCATTCTCTCTCCTTTGGCTTTGGTTGACTTTGACTTCTGAGTTTACCATTTTAAAAAGTTGAGGAAAATTAGAAAACACTCATTTGAACTCCTTTCCCATGTTTTCACAACTCAATTTGGCTTCCTTTTCCCTTAGCTAGCTCATCTCGACCATATTGGCCAAAACAGCCTCCCTCTAGACCATTTTCACTTTGGCTCGTTCCAAATTCATTCTGATTTGACCAAAATTCTTATTTTATCGCATAATGATGATTGAGATCAAGTCTTACTTGATTTGCATACTTCGGAATTTCACCATGCTCGACTTTGGCCGTTTTGAAGCTTCGGTTCTGTCTCCTCGACCAATTCTTGTTCTACTCAACCATTCTTCAAAATGCTTCGACCAAACCTCTATTCAAGTTTTCTCATAGCTATCATTCCAAGTATGGCTTGATCTGAGTCTGTTGACTTGTATTGACTTGATACCCTAGACCAGGGGTATTAGAACGACAGTCAACACACATGCGCCAAGAGCCATTCTTTTGGGCACAAGAAGAACAAGCACAGCACAAGGACTAAGACTTTCCCTGATGTAGCCCTTCTCAAGAAGCTCACTAATCTGCTTTTGAATTTTCTTTTCTTCCACCGGGTTCGTTCGGTAAGTTGGACGGTTCGGAAGAGACGCACCCGGGACGAAGTCAATCTGGTGCTCAATGCCTCTTACTGGTGGAAATCCCTTAGGATTCTCATACTGGTAACACATCAGAAAATTCTTGCAAAACATCTATCAAATCACTCTGAATCTCCGGTAGGTCAGAAGAAGTAGCCATTAGAGTTTCTTTGTAAATAAGCAAAAGAAATGGCTGTTGAGAATAAAAGGATTTTCTGACCTGACTTTCCTTGATAAGGAAGTTGGAATTTTTGTGAGATACATCAGGTTCGTCCGGCTTAGGTTCTTTCCCTCGACTCCTCTTAAGTTGGACCTAATCTTGGTGAACCTCCAAAGGAGTCAAAGGTTCTTTCCCTTATGATCAAATGAGTGTTGGTTTCTGTAACCATCATACATTGCTTTTTTTATCAAACTTCCATGGTCGACCCAATAGGATGTGGCATGCATCCATGGGAAGGACATTGCAAAGGATATCGTCCTCATAGCAGCCAGTGGAAAGAGGAACTGTGACTTGCTCCTTCACATACTGCTCACCAGCCGCGTTTAGCCATTCCAACCTAAAAGGTCGAGAGAGGGGCTTGGTCTCAAGTCCAAGTTTTCTAACAAGAGTGTCACTAGCAACGTTAATGCAACTTCCACCATCAATAATTAAATAACAAAGTTATTTAGAAACTAAACATCTAGAGTGAAAGATTCTCCCTTTGTTCTCTTTCGTTGGTTTTGGGCTGAACATTCAATGATCTCCTAGTGACAAGAAGTGGACATTGAGTTGGGTAGTCGAAGCGGTTGTCCTCTTCATCTAAGATCGGACCAGATTCATTATCAAAGATCGGACCTAGATCATTGTCCAAGTGATTGTCCTCCTCATCTAAGATGGGACTAAGTGCATCGTCCAAGGCTCTCCTAGCAACAAGAAGTGGCCCATGATGTGGGTAAACAAATGGTTCTTCCTCCTCATCATATATTGGACCAAGATCTTCCTTGTCCTCCTTTTCAGCCTCAAACTCAACCTCACCATTCTCCATGAGAATTATAACTTTCTTGTTTGGACACTTGTTTGCATAATGTCCAAGACCATGACATTTGAAGCACCTAATGTCTCTTGCTCGGCTGGGAGTCTCAACTACTTTTCCGCTATCAACACGAGCAGACAAATCATTCTTAAAATCCGAATTTGTTGTGGTGGGAGACTTGCCTTTGTCTTGGTAACTTGGTTTGGGAGCAAGGGCTGGTTTAGAGTAGCTCTTTCTTTTGACTTGATG
This sequence comes from Moricandia arvensis, assembly GCA_905132765.1. Taxonomy (NCBI): domain Eukaryota; kingdom Viridiplantae; phylum Streptophyta; class Magnoliopsida; order Brassicales; family Brassicaceae; genus Moricandia; species Moricandia arvensis. The sequence goes on along the minus strand of CAJHQP010003938.1, from coordinate 23,724 downwards.
CTCGATCAGAATTGCCTTGTGTAACATCTGCTCCACTATGGGTACGAAATTTGCACTGCCAATTTCCATTGATTTAGGAAAGCCAAGTAAACCTAGCTTTCACATAGGTCCCATATTTCTGCTAAGCCAAAACGTTAAGCGACCAAAAAATAAGAACAAACGATATAATAATGAATTGATTAAATAAAAAGGGAGCAAAGAAGATCTTATTTCGAATCTGTGATTTGAGCGTTACAACAGGTAAAGCCTTGGTGGAAAGAGCCGTCGGCGAGTTCCTAATTCTGACTTTGTAAGACTTGATTAACCTAGTTGAGTCGCAGCTCGATAACAGAAAAACAGAAATATGCCTAATTGCCCTAAGTGCTATGCTTGCTCTAAGTAAAGTTTTTTGCGTGTCCTTTCATCTTCAGCCTCGAAGCCCTTATATACTCCTCCCAGAGGCGGTTTGCTCTTTCCCATTTGCCCTCGGTCGAGTTTACCGCTTCGCGAAAATCTTCCATTTTCCATTGATCTTCATGATTATCTTTGGAAACTTAACATTTATCTTCTGAACTTAACATTATAGCTTCCTGCAAAATAAAAGATAAACCGTCATAACGATTGGGCTCAATTTCTTGTAAAACCGCGAGTGGGGTTCTAGCCGAGTTTTGGACCTTTTCAGGCTTTTTTGACTTAAATGTTTTTACGATTTTATCGAAAAAGCACTTCCGAAACGACGTCGATTCCGAAGAGAGTTCGAATTTCTCGTACAATGCAGGCAAATTTAGGTCTTTAGTTAATTGTTGTCGTTTAACACGATCAATTCAAACTTTATACAAGGAAACGAATTCTTGCGGTAAAGTTCAAACGTCAATTTCGATCGAGACGAAACAAGAACGAGTTCGATCCGATTTCGAAGGAGGATGTTATGTGGATGGGATGAAAATGGGTTGGTTGATCCAACTCGCCGAATGCGCGAGTTGGATTGCTTGTTCGACCCAATTCGCCCGTGCGGCGAGTTGATTGGTTCAACTCGCCGAATGGGCGAGTTGGATGGCTTGCTCGATCCAACTCGCTTGTTCGGCGAATTAGTCTGGTGTGGGAACCAAAATTCGCACTGTCGATTTCCGTTGAATTAGGAACGCAGGGTAAACCCTAGTTTCCCAGCGGTCACAGATATCTGCTAAACCACACGCCAATCAGTCAGAATACAAAGTAAAGATCGAAAAGAAAAGTAAGAGTCGAAAGAACAAATAGATGTCTTATTCTGAATTTGCGTATGAGCGTTTACAACAGGATTGAAGCCTTGGATATGAGAGATGTCGGTGAGATCCCTAGTTCTAACAACCTAAGACTGCAAAAGCCTAGTTGAGTCGCAGCTCGAATAACAAAAACGGAAAGTTGCCTAAATGCTCTAAGTGCTAAGCTATGTTTGCTCTGAGTGGAGATTTTTGTGTGTCTTGCATCATCACCCTCGAAGTTCTTATATACTCCTCTAGAGGTGGTTTGGTCATTCCCCTTCTCCCCTTGGTCGAATTTATCGCTTCACGAAAATATTTCGTTTTTTCCTCGATCTTCATGATTATCTTCAAAAACTTAACATTTATCCTCCGATCTTGACATTTATCTTCCGAACTTAACAATTATCCCTTCCTGCAAAAAAAAAGAAAAACCGTCACAAAGTTTGGGCTCGATTTCGGATAAAACCGCGAGTGGGCCTTTAGCTGAGTTTTAGACATCATCGGGCCGTTTTTTGACTTACGTGTTTTACGATTTTATCGAAAGAGCATTCCTAAGACATCGTCGTCCGAGAGTTAGGATTTTTCATATGGGGCGTGTGTCCAGGTGTTTAGTTAACCGTTACCGTCTCATACAATCGACTCGATCCTTTCTCGAGAAACCAAGTTCTTTCGGTAAAGTTTCATGTCACTCCCGATCGAGACGGAACAAAGATAAATTCGATCAAGTTTCAAAATAGGGAGTTAACAAGGAAAAGGTGAAAATGAATGGGTTAATCTGACTTTTCGAACGGGCGAGTTGGAATGCATGTGCTACCTAACTCGCCAAACGGGTCAGTTGGTCGGCGAGTTGGACGACATAGCACGACCAACTCGCCGAACGGGCGACTTGGTCTGTTCTTGTGGTTCAATTTGCCTGTTCGACGACCTGTACGTATTGCTCGGCCAACTTCTCCGTCCGAGGAGTTGGATGATCAAGTCTTCTAGTCATTTCTTCGTATTGCCGTTCGGGGATACGTTTACCCGAGGTCTTAAGACAAACTCTTCCTGATGGCTCATTTATGCAGACCATTCCTTTGTGGTCAGCCGAGATTTGACCTCAAGTTTTTTTCGTTCCCTTTTTTCAAGACATTATCTCTTTCTCGGTACGTTTCTGACGTTGATTCCGTCGTAACCGATTTTGACCTCAACAACTGGTCCAACTCGCCGAATGGGCGAGTTGGTTGTCTTGGTCGATCCAACTTGCCGAACGAGCGAGTAGGTTGGCCCATGCGGTCCAACTCGCTCGTTCGGCGAGTTGGACCGCTTTCTTGGTCCAACTCTTCCGTTCAGCGAGTTGGACGATCGAGCCTTATAGTCGTTTCTTTGTTTCGGTGCTCGAGGATGCGTTTGTCTGAGGCCTGGAGTAACCTCTCTCGAGAACTGATTGTACGAACCCTTTTTCAGAGTTAGCCCCCCAGCTCGTTAGAATTGTGATGTTCTTGCAAGTGGTTAAGCATGTCGGGTAAGTAAGGCGGAATCCAACATCTGAAAATCCAAAGGTGAATAGTAAATTCACTTGTCTATAAATATGTGGAGTAAGTTTTATAATTCTCTACTTGCTCATTTCCACAAAATCTTTTCTAAGAATAAAAGATCTTTTCCTCTCTTCTATCCTCTTGGTATAAATATTTTTTTTATCATGTCTTCAAGGAGAAAAGCTTCCACCAAGTGTCGCCATGACCGTTCAATTCTTGATGGTTTTAGCTCGCAACACAACGACGTTTGGCCAAAGGTGGAGTTCGCGACACACTCCCTTGATCCTGAGGAGGCCGAAGCGTACTTGACGGCCATGGGCGAAGTAAAGCCTCCTAAGCCTAGGACGTGGGCTCCGCCTCCATTTTGTGCTAACCCCGTGGATGGTTGTCCGAGCAAGAGCTGCCCAAATGGGCTTGCTGCCTTTTGGGGCTTCTGCCAAGTTCTGGAGTTAGTTGAGTTTTGTGTCCCGGAAGATGGGGAAGTTGTCGAGTCTCCACCCAAGGGCTACTTCACGTGCTATGAGGCGTACTTGATCCAGTGCCATCTATGGTTTCCCATCCCTGAAGTCATCTCGCAGCTTTTCAACCAATTCAAGTTATCGATCGGTCATAAAAACTTATTCAGTTTGCAGCACATCGTCGGGATTGTGGCGCTGAGTTACGAACTCGGTATGACCCTTGATCCTAACCACCTTGAAGCTATGTTGAAACCCTAGGGAATTTGGCCATAGTTCAGCTGAAGCCTCGGCCGGGCATGACGATCATAACGGAGTTCGTGTCAAACTATCATGACTGGAGAGAGCACATCTTGTTTGTCTGCATTAACGATGCATCCGTAGAAACGAACGGCATTCCCATCTTTAGTACTAGATGCGGTCGAAAAGGTACTCCCGATCGAGTGTCCTCTAGTTTCGGTTTTGATGATGTTCGATCTTACGTGCTTGTTATTTTCGTTTTACAGAGACTAATCCTCTTCCTCCGAGTCTGGAGGGCTTGAACACTGTCCGAGACTTGCTCCGTGGACGTCCATCCTTTTGGGCCACGTTTACCCCGAAGCGGGTTCGCCGTGCTCTTTCTATCCAACGCTCTCGGTTTCAGGCGGCCTTGACCATCGAGGAAGGGTCGGAGTCAAGGATGTATGGGTTCGTTCCGTTTGAGGTTCGAGTGGCGAGATCCCATCCTGCAAACACAAACACCTCGTCGTTGATGATGACGTGGCCGATTGGCAGTGCTTTCCCGATAATATACTTAGAGACTATCTCAACAGTCAAGTAGGCGGGAGCGGTGGTGAACAGAACAATCTTGACGGTTGCTCGATTTTGACTTTCCTCCGGCCGTAGATGGGTCCAGCGGAATGCCAGAGTTTACCCAGGCGTTGAGGATGATTAATGGGGTAAGTTTTGGTTCTTGAGCATTATTATTATTATTTTATGGCCAAAATTCTCTTGACTTTGAGATCTTTCGCAGGGTCTTTTCATGATGAACCGAGCTCTTGATGCAAGCTGCCAGGAGGCTCGCATGGCTCAATTCAAGGCTGAGACAGTATATGATCTGGAAGGCGATTTCAGGTGTGCTTCTAGTGCATGAAAGACTTCAATCAAGGTGTATCAAGGTCAATGTTACTTGTCAAAGGTGTTGCACTGAAGATGAAACTATTACATATTTTTGAATGTCCTTTCGCGAGAGCATTGTGGGGGTCAAGCAATATTCAAGGTCCTTTCAGTCCTCACTCTGTTTTGGAATTGAATCTCCAACTGGTCTTTCATTAGCTAATATAATGATAAGGTACCGGAAAGAGATCATTTATTACCTCTATGAATTTTATGGTTTCTTTGGAAATCCATGAACAAATTCATATTCAACCAGGAAAGTTCTCAACCGTCTGAGATATTAACGTAAAGTATTAAAGCTTTGGTTGAATGCTTACAGGCTCCAGAAATTTATAAAACAGAGGATAGTTTGTTACAAGTGGTAAGAAATATGAGGAAGTCATCGTGTTGGGAACCTCCCCCTGTAGATTGGCTGAAAGTTAACTTTGATAGCAGTTTCAGAATAAACTCGACAAGCACATGAATAGGGTGGATTTTGCGGAATAGTGAAGGTCGTTATCTCGGAGCTGGAACATGTATAACAAAGGATGCATAGACACCATTACAGGCAGAAGCTTCAGCTTTTCTGATATCATTACACACGATTTGGTCCAAAGGTTTGCGTCGGTGTGGTTCGTATCGGATTACAAAAACTTGGTAGATATAATCAACAGGAAATCTTCTTATATTGAGATAGGAAATATGCTTGATGATATCCATTATTGGATTTGGATGACCAAACTTCCAGAATGCTCACTAGAGTTTATTAAAGCGAAACCAAGTTGTAGACTGTCTTGCCAGGAAAGCGTTACAATTTCAAATGTATTACTATCTCCGTTTCACTTTAGTTGTCATTCTAGGTTTATGCACACAGATTAAGAAAATATTTAATTTTACATATTTTCTAGATAAAAATACAATTACATATACAATTAATCACATTTTCACCAATAAAAAATTAGAATAACAGACAAAATTAATAAATTTTGCATTGAAATTATAAAACTCCACTTATTTAGATTGACAACTAAATCAAAACGGAGATTGTATTATTTTGTTATTTCACCATCATGTATTACCATTTTACTATATAAATCAATAATATTCAGTTGGAGAAAAGAACAAGCGGCACAGGCCACCGGACACAATGATTTTTTTTTTGAAATTCTGGAAAGAAGCGAGAAAATTAGGAGAGAGTAAATGCTTATAGACTTGGTAACTAATATCTTTCAAATATTTTGCTTTTTTCCATCAAAAGGTCATTCTATTACTCAAACATTAGGTGGTTTGGGAAGCCAAACTGGAATAGAACAACCAACAAAACAAATATCTCTGTGGAAAGAACAAGCATTCCTAGCTAGTGCATCTGCAATTCCATTATGGTTTCTTGGGATGTGGCAAATCTCAAAGGCTGAGAAGCAAATTTGCAGTGTTTGTATCGCCTCCAGTTCTGTAGCAAAACTCAGCCATTCTAAGGGCTCCGATACCATCACGATAATGTCCTTGCAATCAGTGATGAACCTCTGGCAGGAAGAGTGTTGGAGCATACACTCCATTGCCCATCTAAGAGCCTCTAATTCCGAATGAAGTGTTGTCTCTCGCTTGCTTAGATTACGCAATCCTAAAAGCTCAATTTTCCCCTTGTCACTCTTCCACACCCAGCTGCATCCGCTATATTGATCTGTGACGGTCCAAGAACCATCCACCATACAGATATTTTCCAGACATAAGGTCTGTGCAAATTCGCTTCTTTGCATATGTGGATTCTGATTGATCGACTTGTTAGCACTAAACCACACAAGACATTCACTTTCAGCATATCTTACTAGTTCCCTTGGATCTCTATCAATTCCCCTGAAAAGTTTATCATTCTGGGCCTTCCAGATATACCAAACTATCCATGGAAAAGAGTCTCTGTGTTGATCAACAGAAAACTCATTTTTTAGCCAGAAGAGGTAATCCATATTGGCAAAGATACTAGCCAATGTAAATACGTTTTGACCTGAGGGTACCGAAGATAAAACCCATACCTTTACCGCAGGAGGGCACTCGAATAAGGCATGTGTAACTGTCTCCTCCGGCTCCCCACATCTCGGAGAGTAATCGTCACATCTCAAATATCTATAATTTAGATTTTTTGTGACCGCCACGTGCCATGTTATCAACAGCCATATAAGATGGCACATCTTTTGGGGTGTATTGACTTTTCGAGAAAAGGCATGAAGATCAGTGATACTAGGTTCACAAATTCCACTCGCCACATTATTCCTCAAAAAATTCCTAGCCACACAGTAACTTGATTTGACCATATATTGTCCACTCTTAGTATAACTCTAGCAAAAAGAATCTATGTGGTATGTCGTACTTATGGCTATAGATCTGATGAGGGGAATGTCCTCCGCGTCAACATAGTTGGTCAGAAATTCAATATCCCACTCCTTCGAGTCATGATTTATGAAATCGCTAACTCTCATATTCGGGTGCAGTACTGGAGCAGACGAGGGGGCCAGCCTGGTTGGTATTGTCGGGATCCAAGAATCCTCCCATACCTTAGTATCATGTCCAGAATGGATCTTCTGTCTAATTCCCAATAGTAATAAGCTTCATGCCACCGAAATATTATTCCAGACATGTGAAGGACTGGTTACCGACAATGCACGCAAAGGCGAGCTCGTCTGATAATATCTCTCTCTTAGCACTCTAGCCACCAGTGAGTCCAAAAATCGACTAGTCTCCACAATTGTTTAGCTAATAAAGCCAAGTTGAATTTGTGTATCAAAGTAGGATCAGCTTATCTTTGGATACCAAGCTTATCTTTAATCAGCTACCGTGTTTGGGCGTTTATCTTCTTGCCAAAGAGCAAAGAAGATTTCTCAAAATTGATACATTGACCAGACGCTTCTCCATATTTCCTGAGCTCTTTCATTACTTCCTCACATTCACGGGGCTCCGCCTTACAAAAGAACAGGCGGTCATCAGCAAAGAGAAGGTGAGATATCAAGGACAAGCGCGTGTAGCACGCATCCCCATTATCTTTCCTTGATTCTCCGCATGATTAAGAAGGTTAACGAGCGCTTCCGTGCATAAAATAAAGATGAAAGGAGACAAAAGATCTCCTTGACGTATGCCTCTTCCCGGAACAATGTTTCCCTTTGGTTTCTCATTTAAAAGTACTTTATACCGAACCAAAGTTATGCAGCGCATGATCCATCCAATCCAAGTTTCTGAGAATCCCATCTTTTGCATCACTGCCTGGATGAATTGCCATTCCATGCGATCATACGCCTTACTCATATCCGTTTTGATGGCCAACCTCCTGTTTCTTCTATTATGTTTAGTTCGCAACGCATGAAACATCTCTTGTGCAATCATGACATTATCCAAGATTTGTCTTCCGGCAACAAATGTTGATTGGGTTTCGGAGATTAGACCTGGCAAGACTTTTTTTAATCTCTGGCATAAGACCTTGGAGATTATCTTGTAACTAACATTGCATAGGCTGATGGGCCTAAACTTAGCCATCTCATTTGGTTTCTCCCCCTTAGGGATAAGGCAAATATTTGTGTAGTTAAGGCCGTTTGCTATTGTCCCTTCAAAAAGGAATTGGTTAACCATACGGGTTAGGTCCTCCTTTACGATGTCCCAGTATTTTTGGTAAAAAGTGCCGTCATTCCATCTGGCCCTGGGGCTTTCTCAGGATGCATCGCGAACAGCTCTAATTTTACCTCCCATTCCGTAACCGGAGCTGTAAGGTTCTCATTAACCTCCCCGGTAATCTTCGTGGAAACCTCTGAAAGAGCCTCGTCAATATTTTTCGGGTTAGATTTCTCGAACAACTCTCTAAAGTAGGTAGTAGCAATAGCAACTAAGCCATCCTCAACTTCCAAAACATTTCCATTTGAATCAAGAAGTTGGGTGATCTTGTTCCTTGTTCTCCGTTTTTTTGTTACTGAGTGGAAAAATTGTGTATTTCGATCCCCTTCTTTAACCCAGAAGTTTCTACTCTTTTGTTTCCAGAACATTACTTCCGCCTTAAGAGCGTCAGACAACTCCTTCAAAGCCTCCGCTATTTCCACAGTTGTAGCATCATCGTCCAAGTACAGCCCCTCCACTTTCTACTTTAGCTCCTCCACTTGTCTCCCGGAATTTAGATCACTCTGCCTCCTCCATAATCCAAGCGCCTTACGAAAACTTGAGATGTGCTCCATGATATCTGCATTAGGTGGAAGATCTGGTGATTTCCATCCCTCCAATATAACTTATCGTATTTCCTCTTTATCAGTCCACCTTTTGGAATTTGAAAGATTTCTATTTTCTGATCCCCACAGCCTCATATAGTTTACCACTGAATGTGGAAATTTTTCAGCCAATCCTCGTTGCCTACAGCCCTGTCCAATCGACATCAGACTATAGTTCCTTCAGCTCTTTTTCCAACCCATGATAACATATTCCCTGAGCATGGAAATTCTAGCATTCCGCAGTCATTAAGCATTTGCTTGAATGGCAAGAAAGAGCTATCCGATCTAGGTCTCCCACCCACTTTTTCATCGTGTCTTGTAATTTTGTTAAAGTCACCTATCATAAACCAAGGTCCAATTCTTGTTGTTGAGAAACGCGTAAGACGTTTCCATACTTGTTATCTTTGTTCTAACACAGGATCACCATACACAAATGTCATATAGACTTTTATTCCATTAATGATTGCCTCAACGTCAATCATTCTGTTATGTGAAAACAAAACATTAATTTGAAATTTTTATAGTGAAAATAAAGCTAAACCACTGCTAAGGCCAAGAGGCTCTACGGTAAACAAACGATCAAATCCTAAGTCGGTATGAATGTTTTGCTACAAAGACCTATTATTCTTCGTCTCTGAAAGGAACACAAATCCTGGGCGATGCTTCTGACACATCTCCTTGAGGCGTCGAACTGTTAGGTTGTTTCTGATCCCTCTACAGTTCCAACTGATCATCTTCATGGTTCCATATTGGATGAGTTTTTAGGCCTCATCACTTCCTCTCTTTTTTTCTAGCCTATCTCTCGTCCTCTTTGCCCTGTGTCGCCCAGATCTACCAGCACCACCAGTCGAATTTGATCCCAGAGATTTGAATCGTTTGCTTGGAGATCCCCAACGAAGGAGCTCTAATTTCTTGCTTGGAAGGCTCAATGGAGCATTTCTCTTGGCGCCAGGTTTCAGAACCCTCGCTGCCTTCTTTGCTGATTTTGACCTCCTTTCTACAACATATAATGGTTCTGGCAACTTAGTTTCAGATTCCAATAGCTCCTCTCCTAGCAAGTCATCCTCACTTGGCACAAAACCCTCCATGATATCATCTTGCTCATCCAACTCCATATCATCTAGTGCCCCAATAATCTGATCCTCCTTGGTCTCAGGCGCAAGAGAAGGAGAGAAAGAAAGTGCTCGAGCTGCTCCCTTAGTACTGGTAGTCACATTACTCTCCATAGGATTGTCCCCTGCTGTTGGGGTCACAGTCTTACTTGCTATCATCCTCCTTTGTCGAACTTCACCACTCTTCTGCTGTTCAGCCTCCGGTGATTCAGGGATAGCTGATATTTCTTCATAAGGAACAATATCTAGTGGGGCAACATAACCACCCTCACGAAGGTCCTCAGAGCCTTTCTCTCTATTATGGCACCTTATATCAACCTCCATTATCACATTTGTTGGTGATTTGGCTCTCCATCGCTGCTCAGGTTTACGATGGTATGGCTCATATCGACCTCCTCCATGTCGGTTACTTCTATAGTAATCATGTTGATTCCTAGAAACTCTTGTTGTACGTCCCTCCCCTCGTGTATCATAGCTATCTCTAAAGCGAGATTGGCTCTCATAGGGACGCTCTCTTGTATGATGTATGTCCAATCTCAACACACCATGAGTCTGATCATTCCTCTGTCGCCATGAAGATCGACTCACTTGAATATTCTCAAGTTCCTCATTTGCTACAGATTGCTGAGTATGACGCGCCACTGGAACCTGAATTCTGGAGAAGACATCAGAGCGCTCACTCGGCTGCTGGAGCTAGTGTGAATAATGGCAGTAGGGCAGTATCTTTTCTCATGAGAGAGTAACCCACAGATGGTGTAGTGCTTGAACAACATATCGTATTTGATCTCAATAGTGACTTCATCACCTTGTGGAGATTGAACTTTCCTAGAGAATTTTAATGGCCGACGTGAATCTATCGATATGAGCATACGACCTTGAGATAGCTCCAAAGTATCAATAAATTCAATTCTCCCACCAATATTCCTCAAGTTTCTATTGGTCCATAAGTACTGGGGGAAACCAACCAGTTGAACCCATAAAGGAATCACCCAAGGATAGTTATCATGAACTATAGGTTCCCATCTGACCAGCACGAACATACAAAATTTGAAATGGAAAGGACTCTGCCGAAGAACAGAGTTAAGATCCTCCTCAGAGTTGAAGTTAAAGAGAAACTTCCCAGTTCCCAGATCGTTTGATGTAATTTTGTCTTGTAAACCCCATTGAGACGGCATTGTTTGGAGAAGCTTCTCCACATTTTGTTTCCTCGGATTTAAAATCTTGCCAATGAGAGATAACATGAATTCCTTAATAACCAAAGCATCGTCATAATCTGAGAGTTTTATTGGTTCGTCATCGTTTTCGTATAACAAGTGAGCAGACCCCATTCTAGATGAGGATCCCATATGAGGAACTTACCAGTAAAGCAAACGTGCTATAAGTACCAGTAAAGCAAACGTGCTATAAGTACCAGTAATCGTGAAAGTCTTTGTAAATGAAAGACTCTCACCGAAACTTAAGAGTAATCGTACACGTTGACCACACACCAAAACACCACACACACAACCAACCGGTACGTGCACCAAAACACCACACACACTAACAAATACCAAACCACCACACACGCTCACCAACCGGTACGTGCACCCACACCCCTACTCCGTTCCGAGTCAACTCGACCCCTCCAAAGATCACCACCACCGAACCTCCAAAACCACCACAAACCACCACCACTCTGTTTCAGATCAAATCACCACCACTCTGTTTCAGATCAAATCACCACCACCAAGCCTCAATCACTACACCAAAAAAAACACACCGTACGATCAACTAGCTCGTAATCCCCTGCTCGTGAAACGGAACCGCTCGAGTCGAATCGTGAGGGAATGAGGAAGCAACTCCGATTCATACGAAATCGGATTGATCACCCAATTCACGTCGATTCATGGTGAGTGATGGATGCTCTGGTCTCGTCGTCCACCGTAACCGTCGGGTTGATCACCAAGGAGCACCGGATGATGATGAACCTTCACACCCACCGTCAACGAACGATGGATGAAACTGATTCCGGCTTCGTCATCTCCTTTATCACTCCTCTCCGGTGAGCCTTCGTCTTCGTCGAGCCTTTGATCCCTATTCGCACTCCTCTCTGTTTTCTTTAAATATTTTGCTTTTATCAAGTTACTCTATGGTTCAAAGTAATACAATTTGAGTAGAGCTTATTACCTTTCAGTTTCAAGTTTACTAACTAAATGCATGCATGTTAATATATCAAATACTTTTAGTAGTTTAATCATGCTGATGTAAATTATTGTAATGCGTATACTAAGGTATAAACATAAAAGATAGTCGTTTATATATATTGAATAAAAACCAAATAAGAGAGAACGAAAAAAATCCCTTGTTATAACTTTTAGGGTAGAAACGAAAATAAACAAGATTTGTAAATATTTGGTAATTATTTAGAAATTTAATTATGTTCATCCATAAATTATAGTTCTTACCACGCAAGCGCATAATTTAAGTAATAGGTTTGGGAGACATATTTTACTAAATTCAGTATTTTGAGTTGTTCACACATTAGGTATTGAAATTATTTTAAAATAATAGATAAACTGTAGAAGATGCATTTAACCAAAATTTGAAAAACATTGAGAAGAATAAGTATTATGTTTCAAATATTAAAGATAGCATTTATTTAAAATTACTGATTTAATAAAACGTAAATGACCAAACAAACAGTTGAATACAATTCACTGTATCATTTGTTAAGAAAATTCAGTCTATTTTTTTTTTAAAACAATATATGAAATATTTTTAACAAGTTTAAAGGCAAGAAAATTCCTTTTTTTGCCAATTTTTTTTTCATAAACGAAAGCCCAAAAGGGCAAGTAAAAACAGTCGTGATACCCACACAGTTCTAAAAAGCCCAAGAACATATAATTCTCAAAATTACAGGAGTTTTACACTTATACACACGTGTTGAAAGATAATCTCAGAACGGGAAACGTGGCAAAACGAGAAAGTTTGCCGGAACACCAACTACTGCTCGCCGCTGTCTTAACTTTCCGGTGAGACATCATCACCACTAGATTCAGAGCCATGGAGACTCACGCTCTTGATTCTGTTCGCATCGATCGCCTAGTATTATTGACTTATCTCTTTGTGCTCCTCTGAAACTCAAAACCCTGAAAAAACTCAGTTAGACAAGAAACAGATCATATGCTAGAACATTTTCTTGAAGACTCCAGCTCTACTTAATCTGTCCTAAAATCCACCAAGAAAATTCAAAAACTGCAACTTTCATCCACATAGAGTAACTTCCTCTTTTCTAACAGGAAGGAATAATATTACACTCCCATAGAAAGAAATCGACCATATGAAAAGCACAAAAAAAACAGATCAATAATACTTAGGATTTGTCTTTAAGAGAGAAAGAAATTCAGTTTCTGCGAAAAAAGTGAAGATCAAAGCAAAAAGAACACAACCTATATAAGACAGATCCACAACTGGAAACACGAATCAGATAAACAGAAGGATAAATCAGACAAGCCGAAACTAGATCTGAAAAATCTAAACAAAAAAAAACAAAAAGAGGAACACAGTGGTGACCGACGGTGAAAGAATTGTCGGTCACCGGAAAGCTTTTTTCTTTTAGAAGATGCTAGAGAGAAGATAGAGAGTTTCTTTCAAGAGACAGAAGATGACGTCAATGAGGCATGAAAATACTATTAACTTGATATGGGTGTTTCTTCAATTGTTTCCATTTTCCCCTATATTTTGGTTAATAAAAAAAGTAGATTACCTTAGGAGGCACATTTGTCTTTTTCTGACAAGATAAGGCACATTCAACTTGAGGGTACCTTTCTTAGTATTTGAGGGGAAAAGTGGACGAAATTTCCCTGTAGTGAACCAAAACCAAACCACAAGTTTGGTTTATATCTTGGTTTAGGTAAGCGGTTATGTCTGGGTTAAGAAAACTTGTGGTGTATTTTAGGAGCGATGTGTCTTATTTCGTGACCCTAGGATTCTAAAGTGATGTAACAAATCGTATGGTTGAGACTGAAAACTCCAGATTGACGATGGCGACATGAGTCTTATGTTGTTAAGGCAACGAAAACTTCCAAAAACTGTTAGCAGATGAGGCAAGTGTAAGAGAAAGTTTAGTTTTTTATTTGTCGTATTAGATTGTGTCCAATCCTTCATCATCTGTCTTTGTACAAAATTCTTGTTAAATTGTTTGTTGATTCAAAGTTGTTTGTTGCGTGCAGGTTTTCTCGATGGAAGAACAATGCATGGTTATTTGCGGCGAGTGGGTCTTGGGTGTTGGAGGGAAGTGAGATTTTGTAGTCGAAAAACGTCGGATGGCGAGGGTGGTGACTGTTTACGACGGAATAGGTTTGAAAGAGCTTGAAGACAGTGTGTTACGGGAGTTCAACGTTGACGAGGGTTCTTTTGAGGTTCTAATCAGTTACTGGCCACCAACGACGATGGAGTTATCCACTGGTATAACAACGCCTCCAGTTCTACTAACAAGCGAAGGGGCTATACGGTTTTTCCTTCAGCACTTTCGGGCAAAGGGGTCGATGAATCTTTTTGTTAAGTTCGAGACGGTTGTTAGTGCAAACAATAGCGAGTATGTTGATGATTCAGGCATGGGTTTTGTGACTCCGGTGACGGTAAAAAGGAAAGGTTCAACAGGGTTTCGTTCTAGTTCGTCTAAGAGAGTCTACGTTTCAAGTGGAGGTTCAAAGGAGCATGTTGTTAATCTGGAAGATGTTGAGTTCGTGCGTGGGGTGTAGAAAGTTGAGGAAGAAATCAACTGTGGCAGCAACTTAAGCAGAGGAGATGAAGGAACAGACAATGTAGAAGTAGACGAGAGGGATGTAAGACCTCGAGGCTATGATAAGGAGTTTTGGAGCCCACTACTTTTGGGTGATTACGGTGGCTCAAGCGATGTTAATGTGATATACAATGAAGACGAGATTGTGGATGGCATAACCAAAAAGAAAGGGCCACGGCAGTACGCGTGTACAACTAACGACGCTTTTGATCACATGGTAGAAGAAGGCAGTGGGGGAGGTGTTGGAAAAAGTGAGAAGCTTTTGGACAACAACCCCTGGTTTCGAGGGATAGGGCATGAAGTTGTTCAAGAAAAGCGTCCACGAGGCAGTACACGAAATCTAAATGAGATAGATGATGAGGAGTTTAATATTCCCCCGTTGTTTGATGACACAACTTATGATGTTGTTGAGATACCCGATATGGATGTGGATGAAGGTGATGGTAGGATCTATGTTGGGAAGGTATTTGGTAATAAGGAGGATTTTCAAATAGCACTTGCTATTTACGCCATCAAAAACCAATTCCAGTTTAAGCAGAAAAAGACTCGTGTTGATTCTTTTGTTGTTGAGTGTCCAAATGATCACTGTGATTGGAGGATGACAGCACATGAGATTAGGGGATGTGGTTATTATGAGATAAGAAAAGCTCAGTTGGATCACGGCTGTCCAATCGAAACAAGGATGGGGTACAAGAGCAGAGCCACGTCACGTGTAATTGCTGCAGTTTACAAGTCTAAGTTTGATTATTTAGGGAAAGAAGAGAAAGCTGTTTTTGGAATTCGTGGTACCAATGAGGATTTTTATCTGAAGTTGCCTGAGTATTTGTACATGTTGAAGCTTGCAAATCCCGGGACTGTGGATGACATTGAGACAGAGACAGATGATGAAGGATCAGAAAGATTTCTTTACATGTTTCTTGCTTTTGGAGCGTCGATCTCTGGGTTTAAAAACTCAGGCTTGTTTTGGTGATTGATGGGACACACCTTGGAGGAAAATACAAAGGCGTGCTACTTACAGCAAGCGGGCAGGATGCAAATTTCCAGATTTTTCCACTTGCTTTCGCAGTTGTAGACGCAGAGAATGAGGATGCGTGGACATGGTTCCTGCAGAAGGTGGAGAGGATTTTGGGTGACTCGCCTAGACTGGCAATCATATCTGACCGTGCTACATGCATTGCCACAGCCGTGAAGCGTGTGTACCCCAGAGCACATCATGGATCGTGCATAGTGCATTTGGCTAGGAACGTCAATTCTAGGTATTCTAGCAAAAGTCTAGCAAAAATGGTGACTGCAGCAACGATGGCTTATAGGCCACGTGAATTCAAAGATCTGTATGCAAAGATTAGGGATGCTAATAGTGCATGTGGTGTGTACTTAGGAAATATAGGGGTGGCTCACTGGTCACGGGAAAATTTCCCTGGGGAACGATACAATGTAATAACGAGCAAAATTGCGGAGCAGCTGAACAAAGCTTTGAAGGAAGGCATGAATGCTCCAATTATGGAGTTGTTGATTTTTATTCAGCGGATGATGACACGTTGGTTCAGTGCGAGAAGGATAAAAGCTGAGAAACATAGAGGGTTAGTGAGTGTGGAGGTGGACAAGGAGATGAGCAAGAATATGGCAAATGTGCGTGGAAGCAAGATAAATTCGATTTCAAGCTGGAATAGTGAGATTTTGGGGAAGTATGGTGCAAAAGAACAAGTGTGGCTGGCTGATAAAAAAATGTAGTTGCAAGTATTTTGATCAAATTAAAATCCCTTGTGGACATGCAATGATAGCAACAAATGGTGTGGGGGTGTCGTATGATACATTGGTTGGTCACTGTTACAAGACCACAACATGGAGGGAAACATATGTTGGGATAATCAACCCTGAAGGAGATCCTCGTGATGTGGAGGTGCCTGAAGATGTAAGGGAGATGGTGATGATGCCACCATTAACCAAAAGGCCAGCATGGAGACATCGCAAAACCCGCATTCCTTCAACTGGAGAGTTCCCGGTGAGTGTTGGTTCTGTTGTTGTGATGAACTTCTGTAATAGTGCTTTAATGAAGTTATTTGTAACAGGTGGTTAAAAAGAAGCTTGTGCCGAACAAGTGTGGTAGGTGTCGTCTTGAAGGTCACAACAGGGCGAGATGCACAAATCCAATCTAGACCCTTGGTGTGGCGCTTTGGTTGCTGAGTGGACTCAAGATTGATATTTTGTGGTTACTTTTAATTTTGTGGTTGAGTGTACTCAGCAATGATATTTTGAGTTATGTTGCAGTTGTGGAAACTGATATTTTGAGGGGTTTTTTGTTCTTGATACATGTTATTAGACAGTTTTATATTTGTTGGAGAAACGGGTTTGCAAATGGCGAGGTTGTTTTGTTGGCAATCAGAAGTTATTTTTGTTGAGTTGTGTGTGATAATTTTCTGTGAAAATTAGTGTGTGTTTTTTTGTGGATGTCAGCTGTCTAATATGTGTGTACATATAAAAAACAGATTTAGTTAGTCAGGTAGTAGAAAGAAGTAAGCTTGGTGGATGTCTCCACAATAAAATAGAACTGTAGACTTAAGAGAGATGAACATTCATGAGTGAAAGTTATGTTTCAAAACAACCATTGCATACAAGAAATGATAACATAGAGCTAGAGAAGTAAACAAGGAGATAGGAGATTGCAAGAGTATTGTCCGAACACATGTTGTCAAACCAGCTTTACATATAGCCAAACCATAGCTCCCAAAACAGCGCAAGCGATGACAATGTTGTTGAGTTGACCGTGGGTGGCTGTGGTAACTGTGTACATCCTAGTTTGCATCTCTTCTTTGTTTTTTTGTTTTGGGCGGCCATCAGAAGATCACATTTCTCAGATAGTTTAGACATGAGTTCATTCATCTTGTTCTCCCACCTGATTTCCTACATATCGAACTGGTTCTTCATTGTTTTAGAAAGAGTTTGGACATCATCAAGTAGTTCTAAGCGCTTAGCATCGACCATCCTGATCTCTTCAAGGAAAGCATCGTCGACCCATTTGAAAAGGTGGTTCTCAGTTTTTCTCTGTAAAAGCAGCAAATAAAAAAAGCTCTTTTCAGTGGGGAAATGAGGGTAAAACACTTAATAAGACTTCTATGAAACCTGAATTTCCATCTCACAACGGTAGAATCTCCTATACGGGTTTTCTTTTGTGAAAGAGACAAATGTTCCAAGGTTCCTCCCACACCAAAAACGGCTAGGGACCCCTTGGATAGTGCGCATGCCGGTGTGATGAGAAGAGGTGGAGGATCTAGAGCTACTCATGTTTGTAGTTAGTATTGTCGTTGTTCTGAATCGCCTCTACAGTTCCGTTTCTGATAATGGATCCCATAAAAGCGATTAGGGATTTGGATTTGAAAGAATGAGCAAACCAGAATAGTTTTTCTGGATTGTTGGTTTTAATTTCGGTTAAGGATGTGGTTCGGTTTGGTGAAAAGTGTGTTCGTGGACACCAGCTCTCCAAAAAAGTGTACGAGCATCAGTTAGGTAGTGATGCGCTCAAACTATGGACATTGACCCACCAGTTAGGTAGTGACTAAGATTGTCACACCAGTTAGGAAGTAACAAAAGTGTCTCCTAAGGTAATGGACTCGTGACTAAGATTGTCTATGAAGTAAGCCAAATACAAACATTAAAAAATAGTTGATTGTCTATGACTAAGATTGTCACACCGAAATTAAACCTTCAGCGTATAATTAGAGCGAAATACAAACCCAAATTACATTGGAAAATATGCTTGGCAACACAGGTAGAGTTTAGACAAAACCAAACATTAAGTAGAGTTTAGATAAGAAGAAAGGAAAGTCGTAAAGGATCAGATCGAGGTAGAATAAGAATAATCAGTAGCTAGGTGGTGCGTATAAGCAGGAAGGACGATGGTCTTGTATATGTCCAATGTGTATTGCTTTCCGAAGTCATCAACTATAGCGTCTGTTATACCAACCATGTGATGTCCAGGGTCCCCATGTGCGTGCATCTCCAACAACTTGATACTGACTGGACCACAATCACCAGTGCGCTCGTTGCAGTAGATATCTGGAACATGATACCAAGTAAAAGTTTCAAGCCCGCGGAATTGTGTTTGCTGGTGTTTAGCGACTTTCTTAACGAGGTATGGGAGTGTTGTGAGGACATACTTCATGAATTGCTCAACTTTCCTGTCGGCATACAATGTAGGAAGTGGGTCTAGTATGTCTACCAACCCCATGTCAAGATTGATGGCCAAACCAACCCAGAGAGATTCAGCCCATATCATAGGAGTGTATATTGTGCAAACATCTTCCATCCATTTTTTCCCAGGTCAAAGAACCAATTCAGACACACGCTTTTCCCAGTGAAAACGATCTTTATCTTTGCAAGCTCTGAACTTCCTAAATTTCTCATGTATTGTTGACGTTAGATAATGTGTAGTGAAAGCTAGTTTCTGGTGGTGGAGAAGTGTTTTGTGCTGAGCAGATAGCATGTACATGAGTTTTTCCATGTGCTGAAAAAAGCAGTGTAACCATGTTATGAACGAAAAAACATAGGGGTTTCAATACACCTTATCTACGATCCACAACACTTACATACGTTGTTGTCCACTTCTTTGGTTCTGCCACTTCCAGCAGAAATTTATTGGAGAAATCGAATTCGGAAGGTGTGATGTGGAAGCTGTTGGAATGTAAGAAATTAGTTTGTGTATGATACAATAAAATAATGAAAGTTTAAACTAATTGGCAGGGAGTTTGAAGGCTTACACTTGAATTTTTGTTGATATAGTAGCAAATAACAGGTCCCACTGGGGTTTGGGGAGGGGAGTAATTAGTGCACGTGCTGGGATAGCAAGGCAGCAGAAGAGCTTTAAGGCTAAATGGGTTTCTTCATCAGATGAACAATGCCTTCGGGTCTCCCTTGCTGGGGAGGAGTCACTGAGACCAACAACATCTAGTTCCTCCTCTTGTTCCTGCAAAACAAAAAAAAGTAAACGACCAGAGAGAGTTCTACACTCCTCTAAAAATTCTTTTTAGAATACATTACCTGGACATTGTAAACCGTTTTGTTGAGTGCTAAATGAAGCTTTGATGTGGCGATTGCTGAGAAAGCGTTGACTGTTGAATCATGTTCAGCAAACCCGCTACTTTTTGTGGGAGATGTATCGGGGGTGATTGGCTGTGGAGGCAAAGGGAAGAGGGGTGGCTTGGGAGAAGCATGGTGTGTGGGGAGTCCTATATTGGTTTATCTTTTGATGGGGTGTCAGGATGCTACGGGGGGGAGGCTGTTAGGATGATCACTAATGTCATAGATGGCAGAAAGTGGTTTAATGGAATTAGTGGAGGAGGAGTCTGGGACAAACAGTGGTGTTGTGGGGTCTGTTGGTGTGTGTTCTGGAGATTTGTGTTGAGGAGGGTTTTGGACAGGAGACTGGTGATCGAAGGTGTGTTCAGGTGGGTTGTGCTGGATGGAGTTGTGTTTGTGATAACTGTTTCCAGCAGGGTCGTGTTCAGTGGGGGCGTGTTCAGCGGGGTTGTGTACATGGGAGCTGTTTTAAGGGGAGTTGTGTTCAGGGAAGATGTGTTCATGGGATTTGTGTTCATGGGAGTTGTGGTCGGGGGAGATGTGTTCAGGGGAGTTGTGTTCATGGGAGATATGTTCAGGGGAGCGGTGGGCTTGAGAGTTGTGGGCCGGAGAGCTGTGTTCAGGGGAACTGTGGGCTGGAGAGCTATGTTCATGAGGGTTGTTGATTGGAGATCTGTAATGTTGAACAGCGTATTGGCTTGCAATTGGTGAGTAGGAGGACGGATCATCTTCCTCCATGGGAGAATGCATCTGTTGATACTTGAAAGACTACGTGAATAATTTTAAATTTAAGTGTTTGTTTGAATATGGAATGAAAGCTTACAGTGGATGGTGGGACATCAGAAGTAACGTTGGCTGGTTTGGTTTGACAAGCTTGATTCGATGGTCCTCTCTTCTTTTGGCGATGAATGAGCTTGGAAAAGGTTGAGTGCCCTCGGTGGTGAGGTGTTTTCCTCCTTCTAAGCATTTTGCGCAGCTCTTTTTGCTCAGATTCCAGGATGGATACTCTAGTTGAGAGATCAGAAATAATCTCCAATAGATGTGCGTTTGATGTGTTGGACCTAGTGGTGCGGTTGAAATAGTTGCTGATGCGTCTCTGCTTCCTGCTTGGAGAGGTGTTCTTTATAACCTACTTAGGCTTGAGTGTACTCTTGCTTACAGTGGGATTTTGTTTCTGAGTTTTTCTACTGTGTGCATGTTTCTCACTCTCATATGGTTCCACAAATAATGGTTATGAAGTATTTCCACCAGGCCATTGACTCGAGGTGAATTTGTGATGGCCAGCGATAAGTTGCTCCATATATCGAACACGGTCATCTGTAACAGCATCTGACCACAGCCCACGATCCAAATGTTGTTGGTTTTCCAGGGAGATAATAGGTGTAACCAGAAGCTGAAAAAATGAAAAGGTGTAAGATTGATAGAATGGAAAACGTAAAATGTGGGGAAAAGATCTCACATTAGGCTTAGCTTCCACTAGTTGTGTGTCGATGAGGTTGATGGAGGGGTGATTGGGAACACAACCATCTCTCAGGTTCATGACTGTTTGATTGTCAAATGGAGATGGGATCCTGGTCAACAGTTTTGGGATAGCCCAGAACACAACCAATTGTAATGCAAGCGGGAAGCCTATTAGTCTGAATGAATCCTGCTTGAGCTGACGAACAAGTGTACCCGTAGGGTCTTCGCAACTAATAGGGGCGAACGGAGGAAGTTTCATACATGTGATGGTCTTAAGGAATGACTCTTTGCCCCATGGGAACTCAAGAAACGAGTCGACTTCTTTAACCATCCTCACATATTTTAGAGTTGGGAGGGCCTTTTGTTTCTGAGAAATAAGAACACCATCGACAATCATAATCAAGGCAAGGCGAAGCCTTGTCAAACCTTGCATGTTAGGTTCTGTCTCTAGCCTGACGTGTATGTCTTCGATTGTAGTGAACTTGTTTTTGCCTATGAGCTTTCTCCAATACGGATCTTTGTTGGGTTGGCTCCGTTCCTTTGCGTAGTGGTCCCAATTCGCCGGAAACTCACCACATGGTAGGCATGTTACGGTAGCAAACTCTTGTAGGCCAAATCGGAGTGGATTACCACCGAAGATGGACCAGAGGGTGTGCTTGTCGTTTCAGACAAGCTGACGAGTGAGGAAATAATGGATCATTTTACAAGAAACAAGGCTTTGGCGAGCAGGTATGTCGAATAACTTCCCGAAACAAGAAGCTCTTATTTTCTCAAACTATGGGGTTCCACGAAGCAGATGTCTGATGAACGGAAGGATGTTTGGGTTCGAGTATACGTTTAATCGAGCGCAGGGGAACCTGTCGGTAGCGAAAAATCTCGGTGGGAACCATTGGTCCACCCCTTCGTTTCCTGGTTCGTTTTCTGGTTTATAATAAAATTCATTAGTGGAGAAGGGTCGGAAAGTATCAGAGATTCATGTTAGAATCAAAGGAAAAAAATGAGATGATGCTATAAAAATGTATCTTTTCAACCCTAAAACTGACCTTGCATGTCATCGACGATTGAACTACACTATCTACGCTGAGCCATAATTGACGAAATCAGAAAGTGAACTCTGGATATATCCGATGTGGAGATCTTCTTCTTTTGTAAATCGTCGTTTGAGATTTTAGGGTTGGAGAAAGGGGACTTTTTTCGAAGGGGAAAGGAGTTTTTTTTTCTTGACCACGGGTTAATGGTCGAGTTACGATGACCCCAACTTTTCTTAGCTAGATGGTTTAGTGTGGTTTAACTCGGTTTGGTGTGAATCGATCAAACAATTAATTTTTTCTTGGTCGGAAGGTGTGGATGTCCTTGCACTAGTCAAAAGTGTGTTTCATGCAACTTTGTGACCTATAGTGATATTGAAAAGTGAAAAGTGACTTTATAAGCAATAAACTCATAAAAAAAACTGTTTATTTGTCAATTAAACGGGTAGTTAAAGAAATTAGGATAAATAATATATATCCCATTAGAATAATAGTAATCAATTTGGATTCTATTTATTTTCCAATTTTCCTTACTAAAGTTTCTTTTATTTGTTTTGTTCGAAATAGGCCTGGGCATTTTACCCGGATCCGAAGACCCGACCCAAAACCGACCCGAAAAATTTGGGTTCGGGTAGGAACCGAACCGACAAGTTTACCCTATTGGGTCGTGATGTGGAGGACCTGCGGATCTTGGACCCGACCCGAACCGAACCCGAAACCCGATGGGTACCCGAAATTTTTAGTATAATTAGGTTTTATTCAAAAATTTGGATGCTTACTAATCGGCCACCTAAAGTAATTAATCAGTTTAAATGAAAAAAAATAGGTTTAAATGAAAAAAAAATCAGATGAATGTGTTATTATGCATCGAACATGTTACTTCTAGACAGAAAAACAACTCACAAACCACTACATCAACAAACATAAATATTTTCAGATTTTTTTGTGTGTTTTGGGTATTTTTTTGAACAGGACCCGATCCGAACCCGACCCGAAACCGAACTGAACCCGAACCGACAAATTCTAATTACCCTATTGGGTCCAACTATCTAAGACCCGAACCGATCCGGACCCGAAAAGACCCGAGCCCGACCCGAAAAATTCAAATTACCCTATTGGGTCCTAAACTCATAGACCCGAAGGACCCGACCCGAACCCGACCCGAGGACCCGAATGCCCAGGCCTAATTCGAAAGAGTACAAAATGGATAAACATTAAATTGCTTTAATCACTAAATTTAGATACTGGTGTAATAAAAGCTAGAGCCTAATCACATAAATCAATACTCTACAAATGGTTATTAGTGTTCAAAGTACGTACAAAATTTCTTTGCTTTTACTGCCGCTAAGTACAGACCGTCGAAACACTGACACCTGTCGAGCATCGGAAACATGTGACGGGTCATCTATATCTCATCCCACTAGCGTAACAGCGAACGTGTTTAACAGCTTCCAATACTTTTCTGCCACGTAAGAATCTGGACATCGACGTATCGCATACTAACGTAATTACGTAGCGAGTAGGTTATAATTTCATACTCGCACAGCTGTCGCTTTATCTGCTTGTTAACGTGAAAGCGACCGGGAGTAATTGCTCTTTTTTTTCTCTTCTTCTAAAAATCAAGTAAAAAGGATTAATTACCAAAAGACCCTTTTATGTATCTTAATTTCCCGACGGTTTGCGCCGCGTTACAACCCTCATAGTTA